>QTSX02007412.1:0-16067 GCA_014839935.2 Entomophthora muscae | reverse complement strand
TTATCACTATCACTTTCATAGAAGATTATAAGATCAAATAAGTCCTGGACGGACACAGAAGGGAGAAGCTCATAACCCTTATCAATTTGGGTGCATAGTTTGTTGTAGGTGGCAGGCTTTAAGCGCCTGAGGGCGGAACCAAAATTGTAGAGACATACATCTGCAAGATGCATGTTGTCATAGTTGTCATGGCCAGGTGTAGAATTGAACCAAGGAGACTGTGAAGGAGTCCATCCATCAGGACATCTTGACACCAAGGCCCAATACAGAAAGGGCAAGGAGCAGATTAGGTACAGCATTCCAGCTGCAAGTGAGCAATAGGCTCCTAGGTGAGGTACTACAACTTCAGCTAGACTAAGGACAATCAAAATGACCATCTCATATCTGCTGTGGTCATAAGGAATGACTTCAGCAGTAGGTTGTGGGGTTGAAGGAGGAGTAGGAGGGTTGAAGCTGCTGGTCCATCCAGGGCTGGGCCCTGGTTGGTAGTCCATGGCTAAGGGTTCTACTTTTTCTACTAGTGGTGACGCTGGTGACTGAATTGGTTGGTAAGAGATAGTCCAAAGTGATAATAGTATATGGGGTATGAAGGCAAAGACTACTCGGTGGACCATACACTTTATTTAACGTTGTCTGTGATTTTCTTAATTGGAGGGAAATGGTTCTTATACCATTCATCTGGTCTTCCTTGGAAGCAACTACTGGCAGTTCTTTGATGGGCTCCAGTAGTCCAACCCTTGGTCACAGGTACTTTGGGAGTGGAGAAGGCATTCTTAGGAACAGGGGATAAGGTCCCAAGAATTTTGGACTGTATAAATGAGAAGTTCTCTGGGCTTGGGTTGTGGGATTGGCTGCCTAATTCATAGCTGGGGGTAGTTCTGGGGTCTGGGTTTGGCTCATCTGGTTTTATCTGTGGATCACTGGTAGCTGATTGGCAGTTAATTATATCCTGCTCAATTATTTGGGGCTGAGGCTGCTTAGCAAATTGGACCTGCTTCTGGGTAGGGGAATTACTAACTGATGGTGAATATTCCTGGTTGATTGGCTGCTCATCTGATCTTGACCCAATGGAATGGTTGGAAACTGCAGGCATTGTGGGGTTTTCATTGGCTTGTGATTCTTCTTCAACAGGATTTATTTGATTGGGGGTAGGATCTGGATCATCTTCCTGCAGATGATGTCTCATTACATCAGTGGGTGAAGTGGCATTAATCTGTGGAACTGGTTGTGAGGTGGCTCTGGGATCTGGACTGGATTGTAGAACTGGTGAGAATTTGGAACTGGGAAACTGGGCGGAAACAGGATTATCTGCTAAATCACTCAGCAAACCCAGTTGATACTGTATCTGCTGAATGACCCAGCAAACATCATTTATTCTAAGTAGGGAGCCACCCAGCTCATTTGTAGCATTGGAGCTGGTGGCTCTGCTACCATTGGGGGCCGCTAGCCCCCCTGGGCCAGTTAACAAACTGGCCCTGATTGCCTTGCCGCTTACCGTTGTTGTTATTGAATTTAAACCGCTCTTTCTTTCAAAAGTCAGTTTTTGCCCGCTCTGGTGGTTTGTGGGAGGTTTGAATCCCCCAGCGGGTTTGCGCGGTTGCCTGCATTTTTGCTTTACAGCAATAGTTGCAGGTTTGACCCCTGGGCTTGTATTTTTTGAATTAGCGGCCCTTACAATAGTTGATGGGGTAGGCCCAGTAGGTATGTCCTGCAGCCCTGATTTCTTGGGTTGCCCATTCCCGCTGCTCCATCTCCGCACTCAGTACAACTGTGTGCACGGCGTTTTGGGCGGCCCACTCCTCCAGTATGGCCTTGAGCTCTGTCTGGTAGGCATACCCATCTGTGGTGTTCAATATGGCCAAGTAATAGTTGACGCCAAATGGGGAAACTGCCAATAAAACCTGGAAAAAACAATACAAGATTGGGCCACACTTGTACACGTCAGATTGGATGCGCTTCTCTCCAAAGTCTTGGATACTTGCAGATATCTTAGCATACGACAGGAATATTACGTCATTAAGGGCCCTCATTGCCCTTCCTTTGATAAAATTAATAATTGTTGAATTGTAGGGGTCGGTATCCACCAAAATGGGGCCACTGAGAACTTGATTGGACAAGATTCTAGCAGCAACCATAGCTCTGTGCATCCATGAATTCTCTGTTCTTTTGTTGGTGAAGATGCTATGGAGTCCCAACTGGAGACGTACCTGGACCAGGGGCATCCACGGGTCTCGCTCCATAATAGCCATCATGAGAGGGTGGGCTTTTTCACCTTCGGTTGAGGTACGGGCACCAGTTGGGGTCTTCTTGGTGGGAGAGCCACAGTTGGCGTGGGCTCGTAGGGTTGCAGCCACAGTGGACTTTGCAAAACCCATTGCGGCTGCAATTTTCCCAAGGGACATAAGCTTCCCTTGCTTTTCAACCATTTTGAGAACAATGTCTGGAGTGATCAATTTTCTTCTGCGTCTTGAAGGCTGATTGGCTGGGGGAGGGACGTGTTCATCTTGGGAACTGGTCAATGCCATCTGATTGGCTGTTTTGGGGCTCTGGGCTCTCTGGGTGACCCCATGGCTAAAATGGCTGGTTCCGGATGTCATTACTGATAAGGGATTTGGGTTGGCAGCTGCCTGTGCATGGTAGGCAAACAGGGCCATGCTGGAAGTTGCAGGGAAAGAACAGACACCTGGGTGGCGCTTGCAGAGGGGCCTGTGGGTTGGGAGTGGCCATAGACAGAGGCTTCACTGTCAAGAGACCCAGTGTAGCCCTGCATGATTTTGTCAAGGCCAGGGAACAGCTTGTTGGCTTGGTTGTTATTGAAAGAAGACATAATAAAAATTTATTAAATTTTTAAACTCACAAAGAGGAATGTATATTTTAGTCAATTTTATTGTTAAATATGTCAATTTTGTGAATATTACGATCTAAAATTTAGCCGTCCTAAAATGGAATAGGATGATTTTTGAGAATGCCTGTGCTTCCTAAAAGAATCAGCACATATCCACTCTATATCTTTTGGCATCCTTTTTGAGACACCCATAAATTATATTTATTTCAAATTCACCGCAATTATGATTTGAAACTTGGCTCTTGTATTTGACAATCCCACAATTTCAGATTTGTTAATTTTCACATGATGTCTATGATTTGTTTGAAATATAGGAAATCTCAAATTGTACATAAGAATCCTGCATTTCTGATTCATGTATCCCGCATTTGTTTGTTGGGTTTCGTCTTTTGTTAGTTGAGTTATCTGCTCAAGAGATTTGAAAATTTTCCAATTTAAATAAACCAAAAAAAGTCAAATTAAATGGTTACTTTTATTAAATATTTTATTTTCCACTCAGCTGAGTTGCCCGCAAAAGTGATTTTAAATTTGGACCAAGGATTTGACAATCCCGCATTTTTACGTTCAGGTTCTGAATTTACAGTATTAGTCTATTTGGTCTTTTTTATGAAAGGTGTTCCTGTCCTTGGATCAGGCCAGGGCCTTATTTGAACTGTTGCCAATCTATGTCACTATTCATTTTATGGAATTTGGTGTTGAAGTGATACTTGGTCTAGAAATATTAACAGAGAAAACAATTTAGGTCAAAGTCAATATGGTTCTTGTTTAGCTTGAAAATTAATCTAAATGCAGTTGATATGAGCAATCTGTACCCATGACAGAAATAATCAAACGAAACAACTTATAATTATACTATATTTCATTTATTTGAGTTGGATCCATCTTGTTTTTGTTCAAGTAGGCTTTTAATAGCAACCATATTAAAACTAATTTATTATAAAAAACCAAAGAGAGCAGCAGTTGGTCTAGCATAGTTGACTGAAATAGAAGTAGGTGCTCTTTTCTAGCTAATTAAAAGGAACATATTTCAATTATTCTGAGTCAAAGGTTGATATAATTTTCTTTACTAAGCATAACAATAGCTATTAAGTCTGTGAGAAGATATTTAGCTGAATCAGGGCTAAAGCCTTACTGAACCCTCTTAGGTGGTTACCTTCTTGGCCTTTTTATAAATATTTTCAGGCTTTGATGCTATAAATGATATTTTGTTTCTCATTTTAAATCAAAACCAGAATCAAGGATTAGAAACCACATTCTGTGGCCCACCTATTCAGAGGGCCAGGTACCCGCATTTTTTCAGGATCAAACATGAGAGTTATTTGATTAGGAGCCCACAAACTAAATAAGCTTTGCCAATGCTAGGAAGAATCAAAGCCAATAGTGCATCACCTGAATTACGCTTCTATGCAAAAGCAGCTGCTTGCCAAATGGTGATCTTGGCCAAATCAAAAATAGAGCCTACCAATTAAAGTCAGCCAATATTTTTCCCTCATCATTGGAACTAGCACATAATTGGCTGGCCCAGTTGATTTTGTGAATACAGTTTGTAACCAGGAAGCTTCCTACATCTATTTTCCAGTAACAGTCAATGATAGCCTATCCAACCTTGAAGCTTCCCTGATGCCCCCATTTTCCTAATGTTAGACTTCCCAAAGTCCAGATTCTGACTCAAAGATGAAGCCTGGAAAGTTAGTATATATGCCCCCATCAAGTTTGGATAAGGCTTTATTGCTAATCTGATAATAAAATTGTGATGAGCCTTTGGTTTAAACAGATTTTACCCCATCTACTTCTTGTTTTCTATCATTTTAACATAACCCCATAATGATCTTCTGCTCTTATCCTGCCACCTGCTAAACCCAAGGTCCCCATCCCAAGTTATTTTTCCTCTTGGTGCTTTCTTTGGTCCTGTGCATTTCACCAAATATTCATCAAACCCGGCTTTTTGAAGTTTAATCTAGAAAATATCCTCTTAGCTGACCTCATTGCCAGAACAGAGTATCTGAACATGTCAACTGTGAGGGCATCTGGTACACCATTTTCACTAGAGTATTTAGGGATAAGTACAACTAACTGCCAACATATCTAGTACCAATGACCCCTACCATCCCCCCTGTTCCAACCACCTGCAGGATTCTTTTATTACCAAGGAGACTATATGTACCCAGTTTTTGGAGTATTATAAATTACTCTTATAGGTCTGATAGACTCTATGGTGTCCGCTTATGGACCTTGGTCTATGCTTGGGCATTCTCTCTCTTATATTATCAAGCTGGCATCAGTATTGTGGTGGGTGTTACCCTCTGGGCAAGTGGCCCAGCCTGACCCTGCATCTGCTATCCCACTCAGCACCTGGTATCCTGACATTTGGAGATTGCAGTTATTTGGCTTAGTGAATTGTTTGGTTCAGAGGACAGTGCTAGCAGCGGCATATATTTGGATTTGAAACAAACCCACGCTTTGGTGTTCCTAGCCCACTTGTGCCTCTTCAAACTTGTGGTCTTATGTCAAAGTGGGTTTCAGTCTGTCATGCACGTGGTTATCTGCGATCTTCAAGCTTTTTGGCAGTTGATGTTGACACAATGAGTTTAGCTTATTCAAGACAATCAGTTGATTTAATAGGATTAACTTATTCTCTTGACTATTTTTCTATTTTGCGCTTCTCCAAAGGTTGCCCTATAATCATGCCTGAGTAAAATATTTTATTTGATGGCTTACATGCCAAATATCAAATTTGGCTAACTTAATCAATATTAAGGTTATGGTATGCTACTTTTCATTTGGCACAATTAGGGCGGTTTTGGTCCGTTTCTGGCTTTAGGTCGCTTGATCAAAAGATTTATTTAAAGTGTTTAAATATAAAACAACTCCGCTCTGGCTGTAGCGGCCCCACACTGGAAGCTAGCTGCAGCATCCCTAGTCACAATATGCTAGGAAGTTGAGCGTTGCATTTTTTTCACGAGTCGACCTTTTGAAAAATCTTGAAAAAGCGGATAACTTTCTAGAAGCTATTTGATGAGAATATAATTGTTTAGGTGCTAGATTCCACGAAATACTAACAGGGGCTTTTGCTGGTTAAAATATTGATTCCATGTCTTTGACTCGTGGCAAGGCTATATTGCTGTTCATATTGTGCTCTGAAGTTGACGTTTTCTCATGGTGGAGCATAATATAGCATCCATGATGGAGGGTAGAGCTGGCAAAAATCACTCTATCAGTGATATATTTTTAGCTACCAACAGGGATTTAAATTCTAGAAACCCGAGCAAGGCCCTGTCTGTTTAAAACATGTGGATGGAATCCAGGTTTGCTGGTGCTTTAGTGACTATGGACTGGGTATTGATTGGTGATTTATAGGCTGTTCTCACATCATGACAAACATCAGTGAATCAAGCTAGAAATATTAGATTGAAATTTATACATGTCAGTCCTGAATCCACTGTTAATTAGGAACAACAACCTGACTACTGTTGGTATCCGGAAATTTCATAATCTTCCTTCGTCACTTTGCTATTTTGGGAGCAAAGAAATAGGCTGAATATATATTGTTTCCTTGGCTACCAATAAATACTCCTTCCCGGCCCTTCCAATTATGTCTGCCAGAGATTCTGACTACAGCTACAACTACATATTCAAGTTTATCATAATAGGCGAGCGAGGTATTTTTAAGCTAATGAACTGATACCAAGCTTCCTGCAGGGACCGGAAAGAGTTGCCTCTTGCGCCAATTCATTGATAAAAAGTTTGTATGTCATAGTGTTAGTCCTTTCTACACAAAGTGACGCTGAAGGGCTAACCACCACTATTTAGACAGACAATATAAGCCAGACCATTGGCGTGGATTTCGGAACTCGCATCATAGCAGTGGAAGATCAAAGGATAAAGTATGTTTAAAGAGGATATTGGATTTTAACCGAGGACAAATTAGGCTGCAAATTTGGGATACTGCCGGCCAAGGTAAAATAAGGAGCTGATAAAATTTTAACTCTGCTAAGAAAGGTTCAAGTAAGAAGCCCAATCGTTTAATTAAGGCGGTTTCTTAAACCATAAATAGATCTATAACAAGGAGTTACTATCGAGGAGTAAGTGGCATAGCGTACAATTCTTTTCGGTTCCATAGTTTGTTTTAAACTCAGCATGAATTCTTAGGCAGCCGGCGCATTACTAGTTTATGATATATCAAGGTAAGCCGAATCAAGCCATGCACCTTTTGTTGCAAGCCTCAACTTGAAATTCGTTCTTTAGAAGGAGCACTTTCACCCATGTATCGAATTGGCTCGAAGATTTAAAGAAAAGCAACACCCCAAACATATTCATGGTCTTGGTTGGAAATAAGGTATATTCCTTTAGATATTTTCTCATTTCTTCATAGTCTGATCTTTCCGATCATCGCGAAGTTAGCTACGAAGAAGCGAACAGATTTGCACAGATCAATGGTAATAAGAATCCAACACATTTATCTAAATATCCCAGGGATGCAGTTTATAGAAGCAAGCGCAAAAAGGTATTGACCATCGCTTCAATTTACTGAGTCTTTGAAAAAGTGGGGACATGGTTGACGATTGTTTCATAGGTATTTATTGACTTAAGACATATTTTCATGCCCACATGTAGAGCCTTCCAAGAAAATATATGGACTTGTTCTTTCAGGAGGGTAAGGTTTTTATTTGTGCTCTACTCATTTGATCCATATAACACTTCAAATACATCTCTGCTTTGCTTATTTAAAGTTTTAGGGTTGACTTCCAAGCCCAGGATAGCGGAATACAAAAGAAAGCGTCAGTGGGTGCTTCTCTTTCTGTACCATCCTCTAATAGAAATAGCACTTGGTCTTGCTGTTAGCAAATCCGGTAAATTTTATTAATTGTGGGTAAATTTATAAACGCCTGGGAAGTTACAACTCTTTAGCAGTGTGATTACCATACCTCTGTTACATATGTGACATTGGAAGACCCCAATATGCTAGATGCTAAAGTAATGAATTTTGGTACATTTACCAAGACTTATATATTTTCAAAGTTTATCTTGAACATCAATTAACTTTAGGTGAATTGTTAGATTTTGCCCATTTCAGATGTAAATATTTACAGCATTATATTCCACTTGATAACAATATTACTAGATTCATATCAACATTCATGTTAGAAGCTAATTTATTTGATTCAGTTGAATTTTTTCCAGCCATAATAAATAGATTTCTAGAGAAAGAGACCCTCATTTTGGAAATGCTGCTCATGTGCACAGGCTATCCTAATTAATTTTCAGTCTTGAACAGGTTAAACCAATATAATAAATCTTGAACACTTAGCTTTTACCATTCATTTTAACATGACAAGTACAGCCTCCCCAGAATTTATTCAAGTATTACTTTTTGCAAGGTAGTATTAGGAAGTATATAATACAAGATAAAGGAAAGATTAAAAATAGATGAATATTTTTATTGAAATAGAAGAGCAATATATAGCTTGTGATATGCCACATAATGTCCATGTAGATCATGTATACCATGTGGTTTGGGAGAGACAGCTTTCCATGGTTAATCAAGAGGTTGTCCCTAGTCTAATATCTGGATTGAGACTTAAGGCCACCTTTTACTTGATAGTCAAGTCATTTCCCAAAAGAAAGTAATAGACAACATCTCTCCAGGGTATTAGAAGGCTGAGCCTTGTGTAATTTATCAAGTTCAACCAGGATTCAAGCTTAGTATTGATCCAGCTTGATCTCGGATGCTAGTACCCATAAATATCTCTGAGCATGTCTTCCCTTGCATTGGTGGAGTCTTTATGGTGCATCTGTCTGAGGACTTTTTGATGTGATATGCCTTTAATGTCAGGAACAACATTTCCCCCCTCTCAGACCCAAGGTTTGGGATGGGATTTGAATCCTGGCCAAGACCATCTGTAGGCTGCCAACCCTGGGGACCAGGTGACTGCCAGCCCGTGTTTTTTTGGGAATGAATCACCTCTGATTCAAACCACAGATACTATTATGATTGAAGAACTCTCCACTAACCTACCAATGGTGGCACCCACTGAAGGACGCAACCAACTGCTTAATAGAGGCAAAGAGGCCCTTATTCTTGGTCTAATGAGCCTGATGTCTACCCTGGTAGCCAATCAGAACCCTGCCCCTGAAGAAAGTGCAGACCAGCAGGCCACCCCCAAGAATATTGCTTCAGAACAGAAGGGTTGCACTACCCTTCTGGAAGATTCAGCCAATGAACACCTGTCTTGCACCAGTACCATTTTGCCACCCATAAACCTGGGCAACCCACCCGTCCAAATTTCTATTCCCGACTATCTGAATCCCAACCATTAGAATTAAATTCTGGTAGCAGGGTACTATATGAACCCTTAGACCTAGTGCCTGACTTTATCATCATTTTTGAATTAATGTTATGAGATTTTGCTTTTCCCAATTGTTGCTGTATTTTTATTTTAGTAATCAGCCAGTTCAACTCTAAGTCTTCCAGCCTGCCCACCGCCTGCAAGTTTTTGTCCTCCAGGTTCTCCCTACAGTCCTGTTCACTTCACAGAATACTCATTGGAACCTAAATACCAGGGATATACCTCCAAGAACATACTAGCAAGCAACCTCTTGGCCCGTACTAAAGAGTTGACCATATATAATAGAAAGGCCCTTGGTTTACCACTGAACCCCAACTGTTTGAAAATAAATACAACTTCCTCCCTGCCTACTAACTAGATATGAAGCCGCCTCTTACCCCAAAAATGATGCCCATGTCAGCCTCTAGCTCCCCTAGATAACTTTGATAAGCTTTTTGAAAAAGTTTACATCACCATCTCAGCAGTGATTGACACTTTAACCCCAGTTTCTGGCCTGTGGTCTTGGGTAGTAAAACCTATGCTGTACCTCTTTAAGTTAGCACCAACCCTATGGTAGGCTCTGCCTACCCAGCCTGTGGTCTGTCTAATCCGGAAATGATGGGCCAGCCACCAAGGGTTGGTATCTTGAAATTCAATGAGATAGATTCTGTTAGGATTGGCTTTCATGAGTATTCCTGGCCCTCTTAGTCCAGGCTGTAGCTTATGTTGGTTATGGTTGACTACCCAAAAATCATCACCAAATGAAAATCTTGGCCTGAAGCGGGATGCCTGATATTTTGGCTCATTTTTTCTCGTGCATTTAGCCCTTGCAAGCCCTTTATATGTCTGAATTGTCTTCTTAGTGTACTTTTCTTAGAAGTGATATGTGGTTCCAAGCTATCACTGACAATGGTTGGCTTATATTCATAAACTAGTCCATATGAGCTTTTGCTTGAGTTTCAATTTACCCAAGCACGGCAAGCCATTGGTGCAGTTGAGAGCATGTCTTTTCAGAGGAAGAAGTTGTTGGCTAATGGCTTGCTTATTGCTTTAACTAGAAGCTCATTCAGATTTATGGCTCTATTCTTTGCCTGTGGGTAATAAGGACTGCTGATTAGGTGTTGGATATCAGTTTTTGAGAGCTAAACTTTGATAGCATCTAAGGTGTTGCAACCAAGATCATTAACTTGTCTGACAATATATCTTACAACACACAGGAGGTGTTCAATCAGTTGATTCATGTCATATCTAACGACATTACACCTTTCTCTTTGAATGTCAAAGTATGAACCAATACTTCCTTATAAAAAGCATAGCCAAACCGCTCTGACAAGTTATTCAAACCCCAACCCTCTATTAGAACCACATCATTATGTCACCCTATTGTGGCCCGGTGGCTATTTATCATAGTATAATAGATTTCCTTTCTCAATACAGACATTATGTTATTTCAAAACTCTTTTTTCTTCCCAGACTATTGTTTCAACTGAACCAATGGTAGTTCAGTATTTGATTGGGGAAGACAATAGTCCAATAAAAAGGACAAGAATAAGAAGAATAAGATAAGGTTTATTAATTGGTATTGTGGCTAATATACTATATGGGGGAGCCACTGTGCCACCTCCTGGTGGCACAGTGGCAGGTTCCATGTAAGGTTTGAAGCCAAGGAATAACTTGCGCAGGGATCAGCAATGTCAATTTGGCAGCACTCCTAATTATAAGATAGTGCCTGTAACTTGACATCCCCATCATATTGATCCATGCTGTTAAATACATCTTGGGGCAACTCATTGGGCGCTCTGTGGGGTTCCTGTTCACCAGTCCCCAAAGTGTGTCCTGGGTCATAGCCAGGGACTGGCTTGGAGGAGTTGTCATTCCCCAACAGTGGTGAGTGGTTGGTCAGAAGCTTGTACTTGGCTTGCATAAGTGCAAACTCTTCCAGCACCTTCCCAATTACTAGGTGGGCGTCTCCACCATATACTTGTACTTCAGCGGGCGCTAGCCCTTCTGTGGGCCAATACCAATCCTGTAACAACCTAGTAAACTCATTTCCTATAAAATCCCTTCCCCTATCCGTCATCTCAAGATGACTAGTTAATCTCTCCCACTCCTCCTGGGAAGACTTACTGGAGGCAAATATTTTACAACCTTGGTAATAGGTATCCTCCTCCCCTCAGCTAGGGTAAAAGATATGGGATAGCTTACTCATAGAGCTTGAATTTTTATAACAGAAAATTTGAGCAGGGATTGTGATAGGCTTTTATTCATGGTAAGAAGGAGGTTCCCCTTAGAAAACTTCTGATATAATGCCTGGGTAGAGGAAACAATATGGGTTTGCCAATAATTGGAGTCCTCCAACAATCTCTTGGACTCCTTGCACTTGGTCTTGGGCTCCTACTCCTTTTTCTTGGGCTCCTGCGCTTTGGTCTTGGGCCCCTGCACCTTTATTTTGAGCTCCTGTGGTCTGTTCCAGCTCAGGCTTCTTAACTTTAGCACTGGCTGTTGTATCTTGGGCTTCTGAACCTTTAGCTTGGTCTTTAGCTTCTTCTGTAGTTCTTGTGGCCTTTGTAATCCACTTTATCCAGTCCCTGTCAAGCCTCAGATAGCTCTCCCTTTTATAGCTCCTTGTTTGAGTCTAAAATCTCTCTCAGAACTCTAATTTCCCAAAGCTTAATGTTAGAGTTGTGTAAATAAGGTCCAAGCTCAAATAAAAGTTGTGAGAATAAATTGCCCAGACTAAAATCAAAACTGAGAACAAAGATGTGCACTGAAGCTTTAAACCTACAAATCTACAGAAAAAGGGAACAAAGCGCGAAATGAAGACAGTTAACAACACATAAAACAGGAGATGTAAATGGACCACCAAGAAAAAATGATTTTGCAATAAATGATACAAAACCTGCTGGTCCTGAGTAGAGACTTTTCTCAACCATGCCAAGACGGCGGCAGCCATGGCCTGAGAAGGGGGTATTTTTGACCCCAGGGTAGCTTTCATATATTGGGAAATGACTTTATTGAGAGTAGGTAAAACTATCTGAAAACAAGTTTTCAGAGGGGAGATGGGAGGGACTATAACCCAACTGGGAGGAACAAACTTGAATCTGATTGGCCAGCTGTAAATATTTTTACCTCTTGGTTGGGAACTTCTGCCAAAGCATCAATGACGTCATAATTTGATAATTTTGGGCAACTGGCTGGTCAACCGTCAAGCGCCACTGGGTAGTGATATCTCGTAAACTTCAAGGCATAATTGTTTGGGCAAAATTTTCATGAATGTCATTTCAATACTTGTATTGAAAACCCAAGAGTTGAGCCCCAGTTCCCAGAAGGCAGATCAAACCCTCCAGGACAGTCCAGGACCCGCCAATCCGTTAAGTCACAGGCTCAAATTGTTAAATTACTCCGCGACCCGCTGGCCTACTACGGAGGATTCCCTGAATAGTTGTCAGTCTACCGCTGAACTGGTGCTAATGAAGACCCATACCTACAAAGGAAATGTAACCTGGCTAACAGAGGTTGGGGAAGGACCTACTCCCAACCTGCCAAGAGCCAATACTGGAGCTTTGGAATCAATGCTGGAAGCCCTGGAATCAAACCCTGATCCTCCAAATACTACTTGAGTCACGCAAAGTGGACAGGAACCCGCCCACTTGCTAAATTGCATACCCGAGTTGACAAGTTACTCCAAGACCCGCCAGTCTCCCAAGGACAATTCCCCAAATGGTCATCAGATTGATGCCAACCTTGAGCCACCAAAGACCCAAACCTATGTAGAGGTTGCAGCTTGCCTTAAGGAGGTTAAAACAAAACCTATTTTTAACTCTGCCAATGACCACCAGCAACTTCCAGAATTCCGTCCAGAGAGGGTAGTGCAATTGAACTACTCAAGTGACATAGTGAACAGTGGCGGCGGAACAAAGCATTGCCACTTCTATTCACCAGAGCAGCCGCTACCTGGATCTGCCGCCCTCAAGACTCTAAGCCAAGATTCATGCCCTGCCAGTGCCTTATCTGCAAATCTGAACCCTTCAAAAATCAAAGAAGCAAAAACCCATGGTATAAAAGCCCCAGCAGTATGGTGATGCCCATATTTTCATTTTTGATAATAAAGTTTTATGAACCTTTGGTTCAAAAAATCTTACCCTATCTAGTCTTAGTGATCTTCCACCTTAATTCTGGTCAAGTAGACTACCAGGCCGCCGCCCCCTCCCAAGACCAATCTGCCGAATTGCCTCAGGCATTATACCGTCTCCCAGGAGCCCCCTTTGGACCTGTGCACTTTACTGAATACCCCCCAACCCGGCCTATTCAGAGTACAACTTGGAAACCATCCTCATTGCTGACCCTTTGGCAAGGACTAGAAGTACCAAATACATCAGACGCAAAGGAAAGAGAGTCGAGATACTGCCCTTATTGTTCAAAGACAAGTACAACTACCTACCAGTGTACTTCTTTCCCATGACTCCACCATTAACCCCAAGACCAGACTGCCCACTGGAACCTACTGCTGCAGCCAAGACCACCTCTACCCAACTGTTTGGAGTACTCTACATTACTTTGACAGGATTGGTGGATTCTGTGGTCCCCAACTCCGGACCCTGGTCCTTACTCGGGCAATCTGTATCTTATATTATCAAGTTAGCACCCATTCTATAGTGGGCCCTACCCGCCGGCTCGGCCGCACCTCACCCCAAGCTGTCCAAACCTCTACCTATGACTGGCTTCCTAACAAAAATTCAGGGAGGTGTAGATTAATTCCTTTGCCATCAACAAGTACGGCTTTAACCCATTTTTTGTCAATGACTAGATCTAAATCATCCAATACTTTCAAGGGTTTTGCTGCTTTCCTGTTCCCATTCTTCTTCTTTGGGTGATCTATCCCAGGCAAAAATGACTTACTGTGACACTTAAACTATCCAGTTTTCTCTCTCTACAATATATCAAACTTAACAACTTACCTCAGCCAATGAAAGCCCTGATTATCTGCTTCTGCTCCTCATTTTTTAGGCTTTAATGCTTAAGTTAAAGCTCTCAAAACACTGATCAAATAAACTTTGGCTCTCAGCCAATCACACGCCTCAATTCAACTGTTTTGCCAAACAGTTTTCCCAAATGACTTGCTCTTGACTATGGTTTGATCCTGAAGCTGTCTTGCTCTGGGTAAATAAATGCTCTGTGTTTCAAACAGTTTTGCTGTGATTCCTGTCATGTTTCTCCGGCAAATCTTGAGTGCTTTGCCTATGTTTCACATAGGGGATTTTTAAACCCTTGATTCTTCAACGTTTCTCCAAGTTTCTCAGCATTTTCTTCAACATTTCACAACTTCAAACTCGCCTGTTGCTCACCTTTTCCCCTATTCTAGTTGTTCTTGGCAAAATTTGCTTGTTCATCCTCACAGTTTCTCTGTCCTGTTTCCGGCCTCTTTCTGGCTCCTTTCTGCTCAATTAAAGTTTCTTTTCTTAATATTTCCTCTTCTAAGACACCAAAATCAACATTCCAGCCTCCATTTTCAATCTGGCTAGTCCTCCAGCTACTCCTCACTAGGAACCACCTTGGTTTCAACTGCACAATGAACCATTTTTGGTTATAAACTTCAATATGAACCAACAGTCCCTCAACTAGTCTTCACTGTGATCAAACAGTCCTTCTTACTAGTTTTCATTGCTGATCTTGTGAACCACCTTTGTTATTTATCTCAGTCCCTGTTACCAGAATCTGTAGACCCAGGCATAAGTCTACATTGAACTGGTGTTTGACTGGGCCCTTGCAAGTGGCAATCCACTTAGGCCATTCAACCATAGATCATCAATGTCTATGCCATTGTTTTTACTCACCCAGGTGATTGAATATGGGCTTTCAGTTGCAAAGTAATCAATTTTACTTCCAAGAGGCCTGATCACACCAAGTTCTGCAGCTGCTTCCCCGAGCAACCACCTTGGTGACACCCCTGAGCATATCTATGCTCTCCAATGCTCACTTTGGGATTTACTCAAAGCTCTCATAGGTACATAAACGAGGACACCCTACCAGTCTGTTAGGTAGAGTGCTTTCTCACAGACCTCCTGTAAGCGTATTAGGGTAAGTAAAGCTCTCAAAGCTCCTCCCCTCCCTGGCAGCCCACATTATCTGCCAGGGGTCCAAAAACTTAGAGCCCTGGTAGCCAAGTTACCTACCATGCTGGCATACACTTCTACCCTGGCAGCCTGCATTACTTTCCAGGGTCTAAACATCTTCCAGCCTGAGTAGCAAACACTACCTATCAGGCTGGATCACTCCTCACCCCAAACAGCTAAAGTTTCCTGCTGAGCTATCTCATTCCTCACCCCAAGCAGCCACAGTTCCCTTCTGGGTGAGGACCTCTAGCCCACAGCAGCCAATATCTACTACTGGGTGGAGACAAAATCTTCCCCTAGTAGTCTTTACACCTACTAGCTAGGCCTTACCTTCTCTAGTAGCCAACATTCCTTACTAGGCCTCTATCTGCCACAAACCAACAACACATGGACCATCTTTAGCATAGCGTCTTTATTTGAAGCCAAATCCACCCTCACCTGCAAAACTGTTTACATGTGGATCATCACACACCCCTTGTGTATTGTGAGATATGTTGGCAGGCAAGAGGGAAATCTTGGTTGTAACATTATTGTGTTCCCCATTCTAAATACTGGGTTACAATTAGTTCAGTTGCAACTGAGGTGATTCCCTTCCAACATCTGTTTTAAAATGCAACTTTAAAGGTTATCTTTCACCATCTGTGATTAGAGGTCCAGGTTGAATGAACTTAGCAGTTGTTTTCCCCCCAATAAATCATACCATATCCTTGTCATTGTGATCATTAGCGGCTCATGCGGCAGGCCATCTTATAGCATAATCAATGGTTGTGTCAATGTACTTTC
>QTSX02007411.1:0-71073 GCA_014839935.2 Entomophthora muscae | reverse complement strand
TATCTTTGGAAAGATTTTTTAGTGCAATGCATTTCCCCTCAGATTCAGATTCCCAGGTGGTGAGGTACCTTATGATTTTGTACAGGGAATCATCCTTGGCTGGGTGTATGGCTAAGATGGGCCTTCAAGAGAATTCATCTGTGTTCTGATGTGTTGCAACATCTTTGATTACTCTATCTCAGGGAATTAACGCCCCAAGTGATACACCAAATGAGACACTGAGAAATTAACCAATTAATCAGTAAGCTGGTGGCACTACTATCATTTAGCCATCTATGATGGGGATCTACCAATTCAGATCCTAAGCAGAACACAACTTGAACAAGCCTCGTGACTCAAGAGGTACTTTGCTCAGATAAGCCCCATGACCTCCATGACATACATGGACAGCATGTAGCTTCTCATGATACTATATATTACTCTATCTTCATATCAAATAAATTATTATTCTCTTCTTAAATCTCCCCTTTATCTTGTTTACTATACTTCCCATAAGTATATACTTATCAGATGTTATATGCCATGGTGGTGCAAAACCATGAATTCATAGCTTTATAGTCTTAAAGCCCAGAGAGACTACCATCTTTTGAACTCCTTTAGTTGCTGTATTCACCAAAGGGAGGAGTGACTTGCTAATACTGTTAAATGAGTACTGTAGATTTAGTGTCTGTATTGCCTTTCTGCACATAGTACTGCTAGGCACTTTTTCTCAGTGCTGCTGTAGCCTTTCTCATGTTTATTGAGGATGTAAGAAGATTAAGCAACTAGTTGATCCAATTTTTATCATAAAATTGGGCCAGGATGGCTCACACAGCAACCTTGCTAGCAAGGGTGTAAATAATGAACTTCTTCTCACTGTCATGGTACACTAAGATTGGTGCTTCTTTGAGCTTCTGTTTTAAAGCATCAAAAAAATTTGCTGACTCTCAGTTCATTAAAATGACGCACCACAGAGAAGCTGAACAAGGGACTCCCTGATCTCATAAAAATCATGGATGAAATGGCAGTAATACCCCATAATTCCTGAGAAGACTTGTACCTTTCAAAGATTGGTGGTGGTGTCATTAATGAAATTTTGCTATTATCTATAAATCAAGTCCTAGTACAAGAGTCAAACCCTGGCTCTTGAAGCCCACCAGCCCAAAAGGCCAAGAGCCCAGATGCACGGTTTTTTTATCAAACCTGAAGGTGATTCAAATAAGAGCCTATTAATGCCAAAAAAAATCCAAGTATAAAGGAAAATGCAAGAAAAAGGCAACAATTGATGTCAGATGTTACTCTAAATTAGCAACCTGCAACACTGGTGGTTTGGGGGAAAACCTTAAAATTCTGTCAATAAAAGATGTTCCAAGTCCCCCCCCAAAGACCAGAAAATAGCATGTGTCCTTCAGGACTTCCTGATATTGACAACCATCTTGATAAACACAAAATTGTAGACATCTATTCCCCAACTACAGCCAATAATGACCTGAAAAAGCTTGATGCCACACTGCCACCCCCAGATTTCTGATGTCAGCCTGCCCAAGTTTCACAAACCCAACCTCATGATGAGGCCTGGCAAAGTCATATTTATACCCTTCCAGGACAAAGCTAAATCATATCTTTCTTCTGATAATAAAGTTGTAATAAAACTTTGGTTCAACTGAATTCTGCCTTATTTAGTTCTAGTCTTATATCATCTTCATACTGCTCCCACAGTATCATGGCCTAGAGGGTCTTGACTGGTTTCTATTAATGACTAAACTTAATGACCAAATAAAACTAAGCTATAACTTTATTTAAAAGCTAACTTATAATGATCACAATATGATCATTGGGGTAAATGTATCTATATATCATTTGACTTGGGCCTTCAGACACTCCTTCATTCTTCTAGGAAGTTCTGGCGGCTCTACTTGTGGCATCAGGCTGGGGTTTTGGCCCAACTTCTGAATAGCATCAATAATGTTCACAAAAGATGACTTTATTGTGATTGGTATCTGCATCTCATCTAAAAACAATTAAATTTGATTTCTATGTCCTGCGGCTTTAAAACGCGGGTTTGCCTGTCCAAAACCAGTCATTGAGAGCCAGGTTATGCTCCATTTTTGTATTGTCTTGTTTATTGATCCAGGACCCAATTCTTTTGCCAATTTGCAATGTTTTAATGTGTCAATTGACTCCAAAACTTTAACTGGCTGTATCTCAGGGTCTAGGAAAGCTAGAGGCAAGTTCAGGATAACATTTTGAAGCTGAGAGTCAGAAGCATCTTCTGAATTGGCTAGGGAAGGAAATTATTGACAAGCTTTTCAGGCCATATCCTGAAGCACAGACCCTACTTCTCTCACCAATCTTCCACATATCCTGTGGAGCCTTTTCCTGAGTTATTTTATCCCGCTGGTGCTCTCTTTGGCCCCATACACTTCACTTAATATCCTCAAAATCCTACTTACTCTTAATTTACATTAGAAAACATCTTTCTTTCAGACTCTTTAACAAGAACCCAATACCCAGACCAATTTAACCAATAAGGAACTCAATACACTGTACAGCACTGACTATTTTAGGACAAATACAATTATCTGCCTGATTGCTTAGTACCAATTACTTCTTTCCTCACACCCTGGCTGTAGTGATATTCATTTTTTCCTCAAATGATCTTATTTGAGCTTCTATTAGTAGAACAGTCTTCTTAAGTCCTTATTGGTTATTTTTGCTCCTCAAAAGCCTTCTGGCATTTGAGATAATCATAAAGTGATCACTCTATGACAAAATTTATATATTAGGAGTGTTTTCATGTGAATCAACAAAGAGATAGATATTAGTTCAAGCTTGTGGTTACCAGTTTGAGCTTGTGTGTCACCATTTTGGCTGTTTAGAGAACAGATGGGTGTTACCCCAACATCTTTCAAATGGCCAAATTAACCCCAGAGTCGGTTATAGTGTGTGTGTGATGCACCCCATAAATCTCTGTTTATCACTAGTTACATCAACTAGGTTGTGCCTATATAATCTTCTTCTTTCAATAAATACATATATTATCAACATCATACTTTGACGTAAATTTTTATTACTTTAAAGTTATGAATAGCTTTGACTTAAGCTATATATACCCCTCAAAAGGACCAGACAAAGCCAACCTGACTTTGTACATCTTTTTGCTAGTGGCCAACTTTCCCACTCTCACTACACTTGGCTTCAAGGTTTAGAAGCCCAAACTTTGAACACTGCCTGCTGAGTGCCACACTGGCCCAACTGACCACACTTTTTTATCACCAATTAGACTACATCTACTAAGCTTTTTAGAGTACTTTATATTACTCTGACAGGTATAATAGTCTCTATGGTGCCCTCCTCTAGATCCTGGTCTATGCCCAGGTGCTCTCTCTTACATTATCAAGTTAGCATCAATATTGTGGTAAGCTGACAGCCCAGAGGGCAAGGCCCAGCCCACGCCTGCATCAGCTATCTTACCCAGTACTTAGTATCCTGAAACATTGGGTGATTGTGGAACCAATTTATGGATTGTGGGGAGAATCATTAGCAATATCTCATTTTTCACCTACACAACTGGTCAGAACTGGAATGCCAACAACAATCCCAGGAATCCAGAGCTGTGTAGTGTGGCAGGCAGCAAAGATGCTGTGAAGCCCAAGTAGATGTCTGACCTCAGTTATTTGGAGGTATGGGTCATATTGGAGAAGGTCAAACATGATAGTTTAAGTATCCTTGAGCTGATTATTGGGCTGCTTTTTGTGTCTTGGTAATCTTTGTGACACCACCCTTTAGTAGAGCCCAAAATCATTATTGTAGCACTGCCTCTGTTATGATAGAAAACCAAATGGAAGGGATAGTGCACCCTTGTAAAATCAGAAACCAGCAAAGAACTACCACCAAACCCTTGAGAGAAATAGATGACTTAAATGCTGACATTGACAAAAAAATGGGTCAAATCTTGGGTTGCTCAAATAACCCTTGAAAATCTGGATCTGCCATATTTTTACCCAAATAATTATGATAAGAAAATTATGCATTATACACTATTTGGAGATGGCAGTGCTTGACCTGCTGGTTGCTAGAATTTTTTGAATTATGATATCATCAACTCAAATTCTAATGCAGGCTCTCCCACTGCTGAAAACATTCTTGCCAACCAATCAGAGGCCGCAGAACCCTACCCTCCCTCATCCTGAATTCTCTTAAAACTTTCTTCATTCCCCTCTAGAAACTTGCTTCTAGATATCTTACTTACCCTTGAATAAAGAAGTTATCAAAAATTATGATTGCTCTACTGGGACTGTTTGCCCCTGTCCTTGAGAAGTTGGCCTCTGTAATAGTTAAAGTGGCTGACAGCTCCTTAACCGCCCCTTGGCCCACTCTTTATATGATTTCCCCTTTGAGCTCATACTTGTATTTGCCTCTGCAAATTACCCTTGCCACAACAATTTCTTATCCATCTTCTGCTACACTAATGCTGGAGCCAAGATGCTGAAGCCGTCCTCCCAATTTGGTCTCCTGTTGCTCAAGCAGCTTATGATTTTCCTCCTATATCTTATCTTTTATCCTTGAATCATGCAGCTTATCATTTCACTCTAAAAGCCTCAGTGTGTTTTAGGTGGATGATAACTTCTTCAAAGAACATGCCGCTTTGGTTGAGGCTCAGTATCTTCTCAACAATTTTATTGGTTAGCAGTCGTTCCTTGGGAGGCACACTTGCCATACTGGCACCCAGATTAGGTTTGGCTCTTTTAGTTGGCTTGAATTGCTGCAAGATGGTTGAATCCAGGTAGATGAGGCCACAGTTGCCTGGGTTTCTAAATGTGGTATATGCTAAGGTTAGGCCTGGTCTTGGGGTATCTCATATTGGTTGTCACAAAATGCACCCAGTGCTGCTTCTGGTGAAAATACAAAGCATCATCCTTGCAATTTAAGTTGAGTTGGGTATAGACAGGGACCATAGTGACTGTGTTCCCTCGCTCAGTAACCAGTGCTTGGATTTACTTCTGGTACTGCTCCTTGACAATATATAAGTTTTTGTCACTTGTAAAAATCATTTTAAAAGGCTGTAATAAAAATTCTATCGAGGACAGAAAAGTGACCATTGCTAAAGTATTACTTTTATTTTAATTTGTGCTACTATTTGAAAAACTCTCTAAGACATAAATGGCCAAATTTAGAGACACAGAGATGGAAAACAATTATGTAGTTTCCTGAATAGATTTTGGTGAATTCACTCTCAAAAGACCATCCTACTACTTTAAGTCACAAAAGTAATCAGTATTGTCAAAAAGTGAGTATTTTCATGTTTGAAATTTTCACTTTTCTAACTGAACCAATTTTCTTCTCTGATTGTATTTGTTTTGTTGCATGATCAATATCACAGTTGATGTAGATGGCTTCAGAATGTGATTGGTTCATTTTTATTTTGAATATGGGTTACTTTTGTTTGCTGTCCCAGTTTTAGGATTTTGTATTCAATCTTAATTTTGATTTGTGTTTGACTATGTTTTTAATCCAGACCTAGCTAAATGGATCTTTTATTGAGTAAATTGATGTTCAAGTGGAACCAGTTGCCTTTTGTTTTGTGACTGAACCAATTTTGGATTGAAAAAAGCATATTTGTTTATCTCAACAGGTTGTAAACCTACTGTACCTTAAAATACCAATAAATTATAATAGATGGCAATATCCAAGAAAATGACCTTACCAATTCTACCATACTTATAATATATTGGGACCGCTCACAACTAGTTAGAAGAGTCCACATAGTACAATAGTTTTAAGAGCTGTTGAGATAAATGAAATCAAGTCGACCTAAAGTGAAATCATCTAAGTTGAGAATAAAATCAACTCAACTTAAAATGAAATTAAAATTCAAGGAATTCATATTAAATTACAATAGATTTGGATTCCTTCTAATTTGTTTTAAGCTGAGTTGTTCTCATTCTCAGCTGAGATAATTTCACTTTAGGCTGACTTGATTCTGTTTATCTCAACAGCTCTTAAAACTACTGTAATTGTTTATGACAGCATAGTCCATTAATAGTGGTTCAGTCAAAGTTGAAGTTGTAGTAATTGAGAATTGTATAGTAAATGCAGAGTAGCTGGGTGGAGGCATTACAAAGGCTTCCAAATTTGATGTATTATAATGCTTGAGTTAATAGCTATATTTATAACATCATTTTGATCTCGAAAAGATTCCCTCTCTTTTTAACTGAAACTAATTTAACTTCAGCTGGTTTTTAAGCTAAATACAAGTTACAATTAATAACTTATCCAAAAAAGTTAATATTAAATCATCCATGATTTATAAATATAAAGTTCTTTGATATTAGATTAGTTCAAAAATGTCATAATGCATTTAAAAGGATATAACATCAAGTACAGTGGTTTTCAAAGCTGTGGCGCTAAGCGAAATCAACTCAGATGCAAATGAAATCAAAGTCATGAATTTATATTGATTAAGATATATTTTTGGGTTCACTTCTATTTCGTTTGAATCTGAGTTGATTTCACTTAACGCCACAGCTTTGAAAACTATTGTATTCCTATCTTAAAACTATTTAATGCTATGTCATAGGACAGGGAAACATTAGCAAATAAAAGCATTAGTATAATGTACCTCTAAATATCGGCACTTAGTTTCATATTTGTAAGCCAAAGGATTACATGTGTTTATTGATGCTCTTTAAAATTTGGTTGTGGTAGTTGAATAAGAGGGCTTACAGAAAGTTCATAATTTGCTCCAGGGGATGCCAGCTAGCTGTTTATCGATAATATAGAGGCCAATTGCAAAAGATGAAGCAGACAGAGATCCTTGACACTTAGGATCTAAAAGATCCCATATCTGTGCTAAGGTCTCCAGCTCCAAATTAGACCGAAGCCAAATTCCTCGGACAGTAGCCCCGTCTAAATACCCCTCAGAACTTTTGTCTAAACTGTTAAACAGGCCAAGATACTTCTGTCTATCAGAAGAGCTAATTTTTTGATAAATGTCGACAGGTAGTTGGTTAATCGTAGAGTCATGACCTAATCAAGAACTTAGACTCTTGAAAGTAGATTAGATTTACCAGAAGCATCGTTTGAAGAACCTTTAGGGGGCGTCTGAGAATTATCATGTTCCTAAAACAAGAAATGAATAAATACTTTGATTAGCATAATTGAGAAAATAAACCTTTAAAAAGAACTTCGTTAAATAGACTATTTTAAGTCAAGCTATAGTGGTTTTCGAACTAAGATCGGTGACACGTATATACGATATCATTAGTGAAGTAAATTAAAATAGACTGTATTTATTCTAAAAAATGAGAAGCCTTGAAACTGAGGATATAATTAACTGAGACTAAGTGCCTAATATAACCTTGTGTGCTTAAACTCACCTTCAGTGCATAAAACGAATCACCGAAAGGATCAGTTTTGTGCTCCTTGATGGGGGAATGCACCTTCTGGTTTAGGAAAACAGCCGAAGTTGGTTTTGAAGAATAAATTTTAATAGTCTGGTTGGACAGGTCTTCTTTAAAATCATTCACTTTTTGGTTTTCAAATAAAGAGCGAATATCTTTAACATTTGCTGGCTGGCCATTGTCTAGAACTACCTTTTTTAAAGCAGAACCAAGCTGGGAGATATCACTGCTCTTTTTTGATGCTTGTAAATTAAGCTGAGGTTTTGGTTGAACTGGAGGTGGAGCGTCAGCTATGATTTTGACATAATTTTCTGGAACTAGTTTAAACTCTGAAGCCCCTTGCTTGCGAGCTGAAAACCAGCCTCTTTCAGTGGAAGGCTTTACTATTGATAAAAGGTGAGAATCTACCTAATTATAAAATATACATTGAGAAAAGATCTCTCCCTTCTTAAAGCTAAGCTCAGTTTGTGGATCGTCAGCTTGGCAGTCATAAAGCGCCAGTCCACGCATCGTAAGAAACTTTATAAACGTTCAACATTCCAGCTGCCAGAGTTAATACTCTCAGCCTGAGTTCTGCCTTCTGAGCTGGAGCGAAGCTTTGCCTTGAAATTGTGCCACCTGGATTAGCAAATATGAAGGGGTGGAGAATTAACGATTTAACCCGGATTTCCTAGCTAAAAGATCGATTTCATGATAACTAATTTAATAAATTTTAAATAAAAGCATTTCAACCACATCACACTAAAGATTTTATGCAGAAGGGCAAAACTTTGTAGATTTAAAATAATGAACCATTGATATTTAACTGGCAATACTTTGGATAAGTATAAAATTTTACCCTCCCATAAGCATTGTCCAAGTAAAAAATATATTTCTCAAATATTGAATCTCACTAGAATTATGTAAACCTATTTGCCACAACTACTCAGTTTTCTTGCAAGCAATTGTGTCACCAGAATCTTGATTTTATAAATACCACAAAAGATTTTAGAAACCTTACAATGTGATTTATTTTCACTACTTTATTTATTTTTCAATATTTGGTATTTGCTTTATAGACAAGACCCAAATTTAAGCTAAACAGCCTTTACTAAAAACAATCAACTAATAATGAATTTAGAGTTTATCTTTATTTTCATAACTAAGGATTGTATCTCTGTCAATTATTTGACATGCTTACAAGGCTAAGTCAAATAAATGACAAAGTGCAATACAAGAAAATATGCTCCTCTTTAAGGTTTCTAAACCCTGCTGTAGCCTTTAAAAAATTGTGATGAGAATTTTTTGAATAAATCTAAACAGATATAACAAGGAATGTATTATATATAGCTCCTGTTATTTTTGCTACTGAACTAATTATAGTTCAGTATTTAGATCAGGAAAGACAACAGTCCAAATCAAAAGGACAATAATAGGAATAAGATGTGGTTTATTGGAGAATATTGTAATTAATATACTATACTGGAAAGCCACTAATTCACCTGGGAGCAACACTGTGACAGGATCTAAATAGAGTATGAGTTACAAATATCTTAGTTAAGGAATCAGTGTATAGAATTAGCAGCGCTCTTATTTAGGAGATATTGCCTTTAATTTGACATTGTACTCAGATTGTTCCATACTGTTAGCCACATAATGGGGCAACTTGTTGAGCACCTCCTGTGTTATTGTGAGATATGTTATCAGGAGGGAGATTAACCTTGGTTGTAACACCCTGCTTTCTCTCTGCTTGTTGCCAGGCACTAGGATTAGAACCTGTGAAAGGTCTGGAAAGGTTAACACAGAGAGATTTTGTGTGAGGATAGCACAACAGGCGTGCAAGCAATCATAGTAGAGTCTTTTGGTGTTTTCTTGGGCATCTTTAAGATTATAAGTATGATTGTCATAGACAGCAGCTATCTTAAAGGGTCCAAGATGGTTTGGTTTGAGTTTGGAAGAGTTAGGGTTGAGGGTGTGGATGGGGTCACCTAAGGCATATCTTGCTTTGAGGTGTCTAGTTCCCCCCTTGATCCGCTCTTGTTCAATGTTGCAAGCCTTGGCATGCCACTAGGTTAGTGATGGAGTAGTTTTAAGGGGGTTCCCAGAACATTGGACCATATCTTCTCCTTATCTACTCCAGTTAAGCCATCAGCAGTTCCAAAGGCTAGTGCACTGGGACTGAAGCCTGTACCACAGTTGATTTTAGCTCACAGGATAAGCAAGGCAGTGGGAAGTTGCCCGGTCCAGGCAGTGTTGGGGTGTTCCTGGGAGAGTTTGGCAATTGATTGCATGAGAGAGCCATTTAAGCGCTCCACACCCCCATTGTCTTGAGGGTGATATGGGGTAGTGACTATTTGTTCAAGGGCATTTTGATGCAGTATTCCTTCATAGTGCTGCCTACAAGCTCAGGCCCCCTGTGACAGTCCACATGTTTGGTGGTTTGCAGGCGGGGCTAATGTTGGCCAAGCAAAAGTTTGATTGTTTTTTGCAGGTAGAGCCTAGTAGGTAATGATGGCTACTAGGGATGATAAGGTCTAGCTAGTAAGTGTAAAGACTACTAGAGGCAGATGTTGTCTCTACCCAGCAGAAGATATTGGCTGCTGTGGGCTAGAGTTCTTCACCTGGCAGGGAACTGTGGCTGCAAAAGGGTGAAGAATGAGATAGCTAGTAGGGAACTTTGTCTGTTTGAGGTGGAGAAGGTTTTGGACCCCTGGCAGGTAACGCAGGCTGCCAGGGAGGGGAAAAGCTCTGAGGGCTCTACATACCCTGATACACTTACAGGAGGTCTGTGAGCAAGCATCCTACCTAACAGACTAGTAGGGTGTCCTTGTTTATGCCCCTATGGGAGCTTTTGAAAAGAACCCAGAGTGAGCATTGGAGGGTATAGATTTGCTTGGAGGTGTCACCAAGGCGGTTTGCTCGGGGAAGCAGCTGCAAAACTTGATGTGATCAGGCCTCTGGGAAGTAGAGCTGATTACTCTGCAACTGAAAGCTCAGACTTAATCACCTAGTTGAGTAAAGACATCACATAGACATTGATCTATGATTGAATGGCCTAAGTGGAGTGCCACTTGCAAGGGCCCAGTCAAACGCCAGTTCAATGTAGACTCATGCCTGGGTCTACAAGTTCTGGTAACGGGGACTGAGATAAAGAACCAAAGTGGTTCATGGAATTAACAGAGAAGACTAGTGAGAGGGACTGTTTGATCACAGAGAAGGCTAGTTGACGGACTGTTAATTAATATTGAGTTTGGAACCAAAATGGTTCATTGTGCAGGTGGAACCAAGATGGTTCCTAGTGAGGATAAGTGAAAGGGCTCAAAGATCATTATGCAGAAGTAGCTGGTCATGATAAAGGAGTAGCCAGAGGACTGATAGGCCGTTTAATGACTGGTCTGAGCTGTTGGAGACTGGAATGAACTGTTTAGAGACTAAGGCTGAAGATCTGGAAGATGTGGTTGAATATCATGATGCAGGATTAGTTGATCATAATACAGGAGCTGGCTGAAGGATCAGAAGATGATGATGAAGAACTAGTGGTCCGGAGAAATGAGCCAAGATTTTGCCAAATTGATTTGCCAAAGTGGGAAGATGTGGAATGCTTTGCCTTGGTTTAGTATTAAAATCAAGAAGGAATGTGGATAGAAGTGTGGGTAAGATATTTATTTATTAAGTTCCTAGGATAGACAAAGATATGTTGCTATGAGAGCTGGATACAAAGTTGTTTTGGTGGGACATTTTCCTTGGATTTTACTATATTTTTAAACATATGGGGAAAACGTTGAAGAGGTCCAGAAAGAACAGTTTAAATAGTATTCTACTATTTAAATGGTTTTAGGTTGAATGCAGGGAGAACTGGTGCTTGAATAATGGACTGGTTAACGCTTTGGTGTGCAAAGAGTTGTTGCTTTGAGCAGTTTGAGCTGTGGAAATTATTTTCCTAGTTGGATCCCAGTGGAACTTAAGAAATGGCCTATTTCTGCGCTCTGCATTCATTGGTTGAGTTCTGGCAGGTTTCCTGATGAAAATGATTGATTGGAAGCCAAAAGCTTAAATTGTAAGCAAGGAAATAGTAAATTAATACTTTAAGCTTTTGAGAAAGTAAGTATGTAAGCTTAAGTTATTATAGAAAAAAGTGAGCGGCAATGGTTTAAGCTTCTTAAGAAAGCCATTTTGAAGGCGGAACCATTGGGAAAAAGACACTATAAGAAGGTGGCTGGCTGGAAAGTTACAGGGTCTTTCCAAGTCTTTCCCAGGCCTTTTGAGTTTCTGCCAAGAGGTTTTTGGAAGCCTTTTAATCACCAGCAGGAGCTTTATTGGACTTACAAGTGGAATATTAAGGCCAATGGAGCTATAAATGAAGCTGAAGCCCAAGATAACGGAGCTGGAGCCCAAGAATAAGGAGCTGGATCCTAAGCGCGGCACAAAAGTCTGATTCTAAGGCGCCAGAGTCCAAGTTTAAGAAGCAGAAGTCCAAGACTAAGGTGCAGGAGTCCAAGACCAAGTACAAGGAGTCCAAGATATTGTTGGAGGACTCCAAGTATTGGCAAACTCATATTATTTCCCTGACCTACCGGGCCAAATACCAGAAGGTTTCTAAGGAGATTTTCCTTCTGAGAGTAAATAAAAGCCCATTTTGACCCCTATAAATATTTCTGAGATACATTTTTCCTTACTAGAGAATGACAAGCCCTTTCAGTTGGTCCCTGGCTACAATCCAGGACACAATTTGGGGACTGGTGGACAGGAACCCCACACTCTTCTTTTTCACTAGTGGCTTTATCCTATCCTTCTGTGTTGATCCTGGCAGTGCAGCTTCTATCTTCACATACATAATTCTTTCTTCTTCCTGCTCTCTTCTGATTGTTGCAATTGAAAACATAGCCATCACAGACTAACTTGCATGTCCTTTGACAGACATTAGAGGGGAACCCCGAGGGAACTTCTTTGGGAGCCTAAAATTTCTCCTTTGACATTACATATATTATGAACCTTTAGGGGATCCCATGGGCCAATTGGTGCTTGATGATAGTCAGACAGGTAATCATCAGGATCTTCTTTATTGATACTTTATGAGAAGGATGGAGGTGCAGATTCCTTGGGTGGTGGAGGGGAATTATCTGGAGTTGGATTCATGCGCTTCTTGGACTGGGATGAGCTTGATTCCTTGGGGCTTGATTCCTTTGAGCTTGATTCATCTGGGCTTGGCTGGGGTTCCAGACTCTTGGGTATCTTCTTTCTTCTTTGCTTGTTTAGTGGAACCTCATCTTTTTCTGATTAGTACCAGTTTGGAGAAGAGGAGGGGTCAGGGGAGGGCTCTTTGCTTTCAGGGTCAGGGGTCTTCTCCTTTGTCTTCTGTTTCTTTGAGGGCTCTTTGGCTGGCTTTTTGTTGGTGTAGGGACTTTGGGCCTTTTCAGAGGCTTTGGGTACTTTTTTAGTTGACCTGGGGTTCTTTTGTGGCTTCTTGGAAAATTTGTCCTACAATAATTAGAGTATATTTCATAAAGTAAGAATAATCAGTTGAAACATGAATAAAATTAAATAGTAATCACTTGTTTTTTTATTATTAATTAATTAGTTTATAGAAGTATGAAAAGTGCTTTTAGAGCTAGTTTATTAGTAAAGAATAGAAAAAAACCATGTTTAAATAAAAAGTCAACATTATGGTAGTCACAATAGTCAAAAAAAATTTAATTTAGTCTGTCAGCATAAAAAACGCTTTAATTTTGACTGTTGGCATACTGACAGTTAGCATTAAACTAGAAAAACACTATGTAAATAACTTATAAAGCTTAGTTAATATTTTCTGGAGTTGGTTTTTTAAGGCAAAAATTGATTATTTTTAAATTTAAAAAATTTAAAGATTGCATATGTGGCTTATTAAAACTAAATAAAAGGGATTGTAGAGGGAAGTCTAAAGTACAGCCCTGGGTACTTTGGCCTGGATTATCATACCATTGTATGTGTGCTTTTTGTTAAGTGGCAGTGTTTTACTAATAAACCAGTGAAGGTGTTGACATGGAGAAAGTCAGTGTTCTTAAATAGTAACTCTCCTATTAAATCTCGCTTAAATTATGTCACTTTGTTTTCTTAGCCAAACCCCTTTGTTGCAATTTAGGTGATGTGCCAATTTGACACAAAGGTGACATTATAAATACATATATAAATTCTAGTTTTGACATATGTGTTTTGGCTTAAATAGACTTCTGGAAATAAGCTATAGTTTATCCAGTGAGTTTAAAATAACAGTAAATATCTAAATAATACAAAGAATGCTCTGAAAGTTGGCATATGTCTTTGTTAAATGCTTATCTTAATATATATTTAATAAATCAGTAGTATAAAATATAAAAAATAGTTATTTTTAGAATATTGTGTATTTTATTAAGAAATGTATGGATTCTTATTTGGGGTTGACATCCAGATATTACTTACTGTAGTTGACCTTAATGTAAAAGTAAAAAGAAACTTACATTTTCATAGTAGATTATATTAGTTTTTTGGCTTAAAATTAAGCCTTTGTTTAAATGGTGTTGACATTATGCCTGTTCCTTTTTAATTTTGCAATTCTGACTTAATAATTTACTATGAAAAATTAGCTTAGTTTTGGAAATGCCTGATTCCAGCAGATAAATAATAAGATAATGTTGACTTACTGAATGTTGACAATTTGTCAACATTCAGTAAGTCAACTTGCAGAATGAGTTAATTCTGGTGTTGCCCTTTGATAGGGTAGATCTGGAAGCCCACCCTGCTCTTATTGAGGGTGATCACTGAAGTATCATAATTGATGTAGGGACAGTTGTGGCATAATCAGTCAAATCCAGCAATGACGTCGTAGCTGAGCCCAACCATTCTAGGCTCAGATAGCTTAACCTGGACTGTAAAGTCACTCCCCCTTTAGCCTTGGATAGGACAATCTTCCCGCGCCGCACAAAAAAATCTGCTCAGAAGCTGGCTAAGCCCCTTAATTCCCTTGAGGATTTAGCTCACACAATTGATGAGAGATTTATGTTGGCATACCCTTCCCAGGTGGCAAATACTGATGTGTTGAACTCTGTTCCCACTTGGGAGGAATTTCTGATTAATTTAGACTATTTTGGCTTGGGCTTGTCCGCACTTGAAATTGATTAAGTCTAAACAACCAGGTTGTGCTACTGCCAAATCTTCAAATTCCAATCCAACTGGATTGAATGCTGATTCAAATCACTCCAGCAATGCCAGCCAATTAGAGTTGAAGTCAGAAATTATTGCAAAACCCTCCAACTCAATGGATCTTCCTCTGCAAAATTTCTCTCCCAGCCAATCAAACCCATTGCTTGGGTCAGGTGACCTTTAATTTTGAAGTCTGTTTCCCTCAAAGCAAGACAGGGGACTTTTGGCCCCCTGCTTGCTCATTCTTACAAATAAAGTTTTAAACTTTCACACTTAGGATTTTGGTGGTTATTTCTGGGTCTTCTATTTGGCCCTTTAATTCTCTAAGATTATTAGTAAAGGTTTTAATTTTCCTTACCCTTTTCCTTGCTTCTGGACCTCCTGGCGTCCTTCAAAGCTCCTAAAGGCATTGTTAACGTTGACGTTAAAGCTTACTGCTTTTTCTTTGAAGAAAACAGCTCAGTTTTAAAACTTAGAAGTAAATTCAATATATTTACCTATTTTAAGTTTGATTTTATCTCCCTTTTGCTTTTAAGTTGCTTGTTGCTCCTTATACACTTTAAATCCTCCAAACCCACTTTTGAAGTGCCTATATCCCACAGTTGCCGTTCTTTGATCCCTCTCAGCCTTCTATTAGACTTTCTTGATTGTTCTTGTCTTTTGGTTGCTTTTCTGAAACACAAAAAAACTAAAGAAACAAATTGTTGTTGCTGAGCTCTGGTTTTTCCCCTGAGTAAAATGTTGGTGCCTCTTGCCAAGTTTGTTGTTTATACCCTGGTACCAGCCCAGGTGATGATATGGTGTACTACCCTGGATCTTTGAGGGTGTATTTCCCATTCATTTCACCATGTTGATGCTAAACCAGATCAATTCATGCACATACTTGAGAGCATCTCTGGGCGCGCCCAGGATATCCTTATCACTAGTGAAAACGTTATAAGAAGTCTGACATGCGACAACCTTGAGTTCTCTTCCCTTGATCCAGTTCCATCCATGACCCCTAGCCTGACCCCTTTGTCTTCTCTTCCCTTGGAGATCCTGGTCCCACGGGTCCCAGAGGAGGATTTGGGTGGCCAAGAGCTAGGTCCCAGGCGTGCTCCCTGGTTGCTTGGTGGAATGTTTTTGATGGGCTTGGACTCATACTTTCCCTGTTTATCCACTGCGTCCTCCCTATAGATGCCCCTTCAAGCAGCCATACCAGTCTTTCACTGGATGGTGTCCTGGTGGGTCCTTTCCCCAGGATGGGGGCCAAACTTAGTTAGTTTATCACCCCTGTCTCACATGGACATTGCCCATTCTTACTGAGTAGGAAACAGTCTCATGGGTGATGGTCAATCTGCAGGAGTTGGCCACATGTACTGCCTTGAAGCAGCTAGGAATTTGGTCTAACTTTTGGGAGTCTGCAAACTCTTGGTTGACCATGATTTGATTGGCCCCAGTATCTACCAGGAGTATGGGGTTGTTTCCACAGAAGAAAAAGGGATAGGCCAAGCAAGTGATTTTATTTAATGAATGACTGACTTAGAGGACAGGTTGTCACTGTGTACTTGGAATATGTCTAGGGTTTCTACCTCATATATGTTATAGTCATAGGGATTTATAGCAAGGAGAGATTAGGAGTATGTGTCAGGGCCCAGAATTCCCTAGATAATTAGCTAGCTTACCTGAAGATAAAACAACCAACAGTGTGGAAAGCATTGCCAACTGCATTCCTGGAAGAAAACCCCCTTTCTGACTGCAAACAACCAGGTGTTTGCAAGGCCCATGTTTGTCATGGTATATTCCATAATGCTGGGAATCATTCAACCAAGTAGGAAGACTTGGGAAGCCAGAAACCCTTTAACAAAATTGATCAATTTAAAAGATTTGAATCAAACAGTTGATTGGAAATGGGTTACAGCTGCTCCAGTCCGCCAGCTGGATCTGATTCCCCCTTGCAAACTGATGTTGATAAATTGATGTAATTTGAGGGTCACCTGATATGAGCTTATTAATCAGCATGGTCATCAGAAGTTGGTCACTCAAGGTTTCTTTGCAAACTGGACTAGATACTTACTTGACAATGTGAAAGGAATGGGAGCCCAGGATTCAGGTGTTATTGCTTAATTAAAATTTGATATATATTGAATAATTTTCACTGTTTCAACTCTTAATAGTTGAGTCCTTTCAAAAATTTACTCAATAAAATCAAATATCCCTTGGTCTAATTTTTATTTTAAATGCATCCTTTAGTTGGTCTTTTGCACTACATTCCCTAAAATTTAATTCTTAGTTGGATTATTATGGGAAGATGGGGGCCTGCTGTTGGTACTTCTTTGTTGCCTCTGCCAAATGTTAATTCAATGCCTGTCAATCTCGGAGCTGTTCCTCCTACTGTCAAAGCTGAAACTCTGGTGCTATCTCAATGTCCAGAATTTTATGCTGAAGAGACTCTGATTCTCTTGCAGGCCATTTATATTGGGCTCTTTTGGTTAGGGTAAATTATTTTACTTAACCCTAGTATCTCATTTGGAAATTTCACAAAACAGTATCTGAAGCTGTGTTAGTGGTTAATCATTAACTCTATGTGGATTTGGTGGGTTATTCCCCACCACATGGAGACAGCTTCTTATTATCCCTCAATTTCTGTCACAATGTTGTTACAGTAGAAAATAAAATGGAAGTGATAGTATGCCCTTGTAAAACCAGAAACCAGAAAAGAACCACATCCAAACCTTTGAGAGAAATAGACAGCTTGAACACTGTCATTGACAAAAATGGGTCAAAGCCAGGGTTGTTCAAGTAGCCCTTGAAAATCTGGATCTGCCATATTTTTACCCAAATAATTATGACAAGAAAATTATGTATTATACACTATTTGGAGATGGCAGCGCTTGACCTGATGGTTGCAGGAATTTTTTGATTTATGACAGCATTGACCCTAATTCCAATGCAGGCCCTCCAGCTGCTGAAAATATTATTTTCAACCAATCATATGCCGCAAAATCCCCCCACCCTCATCCTGACTCACCTTAAGATTTTTCCCATCCCACTCTAGAAGCTTGTTTCTATATAGCTTATTATCATTGATATTGACAATAAAGGAAGTTTTACACCCATGTTAGTTTATCTTGGCCTGCTGACCCCGGTTGTGGATAATATGTCTACAGCTCTCTTCCAGTTTGCGGCCAACTCACTTGCCGTTCCTTGGCCCACGTTGTATTCTGCCTCCTCATCTTTGACTTCTGAATTCCTTTTGCAGATGCTCTTTCTCATTTTGATCTCAGTTGCCATTTTCTGTTATACCTCCTGAGACGCAAAATTAATGAGTCCCTCCACCCAATTTGGTTTAGTGCTGCTCAAGCAGTTAACAATTTGTTTATTTTATCCTCATTGTTTTTCTCTGAATAGTGCAGCACATCATTTAACTCTTACACATGTGCCGCAAAACCCTGGCATTGAAATTAAACACAAAATTTGGTCCATTTGCTATTGGGAAAGCAATTGTTCAATTGTGCAATTGAGTGCTCAATTTCTTGCGGTTTCTAATAATAGTTGTGACACCTTGACATGCTGCAGCCAAACCCATATTCATGATATACCAGCAAATGCCCTTCCCCCATGTCCCAGTGCGCAATTTCCAAGCCATTTTGCAAGTATCACAGGAAATGATGTCACCAGGCCTCTGGTGGCACAAAAGGCTAAGTATTCCTCAGTAAGTATAAGTAGTGAGGAGGAGAAGCCTTCCTCACTGTTGGCATCTTAAAATAAACAACTTTATGCCCAGGACCCATTATTTTCTTGCAGGAATTATCTATTTTTGCATCAATATAATCATTCTGTTTGCATCTATTTGTTAATCTACTACACAATACAACTGTTTCTATATGTTCCCTCCTGGTTCTTCTCCTGTTCATTTGGTTAAGTCACCTTGCACCATTGACTTGGAATTCTTTCACCCTCGCCACCTGGATCTTCCTCCCGGCCACTCTAGAGGCCCAATTCCGTTCATCATGAAGGAGGCCCCCTCCACTCCCTCCTTATCCAACATGCCTCCTGCCCAAGACTTCAGTAAGTTGGGGGTTTTCTACATTAAAGTATTGGGGCTGGCCAATCAGGTTGTTCCCCATACTGAAAGTTGGCTTCCTCTGACTACTGCTGTGAATTACATTTTCAGGATTGCACCAATTGTGTATATGGCTTTTCAGGCCCAGCCTGCCTCCCCTGTGAGATTCCAGCCAGACTCTGGTATGGGCCGTGATAGTATGAGTCAAGTGGGGTTGCACAGCCTTTTATGTCTACAACCCCCAGGCTTTTCCTGAATCCTCAATTTGTGCTAGCTGAAGCTCCCCCTCACAAAGGCGCTTATTTTCATTCTTATGCTGACAGGACTGGAAGCAATCTACTTGATTGTGGGCGCTGCCAGACACAGGACAAGATTGAGAGGGTGCTTTGTTAGATCTTAAAAAGCCTATTGTGGATTGGTTGTTTTATTTTATGATAGCCTTGTAGCAATCATTGATGGAATTATAGTGCCCTACAGGCAACTATTTGCAAATATGGGGTTTTAACCCATTGATCATAAGGGTGAGGAGCATAGTGTTTTCATTGGTAATGGCTTCTGGGGTGGGGGAAAATGCTTGCTGCCAAGCATAAGGTCCTTGGGGACGCTTCCTGTTTGTTTGATGGCAAGCAAGGGGGTCACACTACAATGTGTCAAAAGGTTTCACTGTAGCAGGACTTGGTGGCGTCCCAAAAGGTTGCTCAGGTGAATTTGTGTTTTTGATCAGCCAAGTTGATGAACCATATTGCGGCAGGCCCTGTGAGGTGTTCTGACATGGTGGCAACCCACATGGGCTCAAGTAATTGACAGATGCAAAGACAGGTTTCCGTGGAGTGTAGCCAACTTACTATGTCAGCCCCCTCCACACCACCTATGAAGGATTCCAGTTGTAGGTTCAGCATGCACTGTGACAGATTTGACTGAGGCAGGGTGACGCTAACGTCATGTTGTCCCAGGAAGAGTTGGTTGTAAACACTGGTGAGAACTAACTGAATCTGTTATATGGCATAATCCTTGGGGATGTTCCATCAGAGATGGGGAGGAAGGTCTCTTCGTGAGCTGTAGCCATACAGCCAGCACTTTGTCCTTTCTTGGGGGGATTTTCTTATAGGTAGGTTTTTAATTGAACCTACTGAGCTATCACTGTTTCAACTGAACCAATTATTGTTCATTATTATAATTGAGGAAGAGAACAAACCAAGGAAAAACAGAGAATAAAATTAGATAAAATTTTACTGAGAAGTTGTAGTTGATATATCATAAAATAAAGTCACTAATCCACAAGGAGTGGCATTTTGGCAGGATCCAAGTATGATGTGAGTGGCAAGTATCTAATTGAGGGATTGTTGTGTGGGAATTGACTGCTCTCCTAATTAGGAGATAATTGCCCGTATTTTGATGCTGGCAACAGAATTTCCTATGCCATTTGATATGACATATGGCAACTCTGTGATCACCCATGTGTGTTGTGAGATACATTGGTGGGTGAGGTGCCAATCCTGGTTACAATAAGGCAATATTCCCAAATAAGGAAAAAGGCCAATTTCATATATCAATCCCTTGATAAGTTACTTTTCATCTAAATCATACTTAGATCACGCCATATTGCCACCCTCTTGTGAGTTAGTGGCCCCCTCTTATAGCATATTAGTATTAATTTTTTAATAAAACTATTGTTAAAACTGTAGGATCAACCTCTCTGTTGGGAATTTTGATCAAACAATGATGCCAATTATAATGGAGCCCACAGATTGAGACTGTTACAACTAAATCTATAAATTAGTAGTACAAAATACAATGATACTAATTATGACGGAGCTTGCAGATATGAATTGCAGCTACCAAACTACATAAATTGGTAGTATAAACTATATGCATATTGGATCAGCAGTAGTCTGCTGACCTGAACCTTAAACTAGCCAATGATAAGTGCCGCCTCAGCAATTAAATGATACATGATTTGTCACTGTGGCACTTTAAAAATACACAATTACTGCCTAGCAATTGGATTAGGCGCCAAAGCGCCAAACTACTTTTACGTCAAGTGCCGCCGCGCCAACTGAAAATTATTGCAGGCGCCAAGGCGCTGCTTTACTTTTACATCAAGTGCCAAAGTGCTGGGTTCAATTCCCCATAATCTCAAATCCTCATATTTATCACATTAATAAGCATTAAGCTTACAGTATGCCAGAGAAGTAGGAAGTGATCCTGAAGTACTAAACTATTCCATGCCAGCAAGGATCACCGGTGCTGGGTGAAGATGAAAATATTCTATTGGTTGACGTGCAATAAGTGCCAACCCTAGATTAATAGTTACCCAAAATTGGGGTGTGTTAGAATGTTTTAGAAGACATTGCTACCAGCCAAGAGATTACCCTGGTAGAAGTTATAAGAAGAATTAGTCATTTACAATAAAATCATCTTTGGATCATCTTTATTTTATCCTTAATCTGGTTGACCTTTATCCTAATCCTTAAGTGCTTCTGTGCTATCAGAAGCCATTGCTGGGCAATAATCATGGTTCCGTTCAATCCTGGCTCTTCTGATACAATACTACTCATATCCTCACATATGACTGTATTCTGGAAAATGTCATGTGCCCTATAATCTTAGATAATTGTGGTGCTGTAATGCAAAAAGCGCAACACCCTTAACAAAGTTCTTCACAAAAGATCATGTACCTCTTTATTTTACTTTCCTGGTAAACACATCCAAAAGCAAAAGTCAACTCAATTTATCAAACAAGGAAACATGATCAATCTTGCCCCAGGGGTAAACTAAATTTAGCACTTCACCCATTAATAGGATCAAGCCACCCTGCTCATCCAAGTGATTGATCAGTAGAAATCTTGTTCCTATTAAGCAACTCACTACAACTATATAAATCCCAATATCTTGATAAAGATAATTTACTAGTTTCTAAAAGTTCTTCTACTTGTAACTCTGCTAATACAGCACAGTTACAACACTATCAATTCTGAAACTCAAGAAAGTGGGACCAATTATCATCCTACATGTCTAATCAAACTATACCTATCTGGTTCAAGGGCTAGGAAAACATCACAAAGTCAAGGTAATGCATCATGATTGACCCAGGCTCTGTAAGGCAAGGATTTTCCAAATAGATCATAATACCCACAACAACACAACAGCTAGATTAGTACAGTGTGCACACTCCCAGCAACTTTCTCCCAGAGATTCTAAATGAAAAAGACCCTCATAATACAAAGGGAAAAGTTGTTGTAACAAGCATAAGCCCTCATGGTTCAACTGTGAAATTAGCTTAACCTATTGCCTAATTAGAGAAACAATTAATATCACCCATTAACAATGAAAATCCTCATCTAAACCAGTGTTGGTCCACTAATACTATCCCAGTAGGATCACCACCTGTCAGAGCTTTCAGTTCTGCTCTTGGGACTGGTGGCACAATTATCATTGTGTTTATTGGGAATTGTTATAGTATTGGCGATTTGGGATTGTTGATAGGCTTGTATAAAAACAAGCTGTTATCTGTAATGTTGTTACAAAAGTAACAAACCTCTGGGCAGGGATCAAACCCGCACCCTGTCTGCAGCTGTAAGGCCCATCCTGGGCCCCAAAAGCTACTTCTGATTCTTGGGGGGTTAGCTGGGCCTGGGCAGGCTAATTTTAAAAGCCCAGGACTCCCAGCTCAATCCCTTCTTCCATTTAGTAAATTGGGGTTCCCAATTGGGAACCCTTTTTAATCAAGTTGTCCAGCCTCAGAAATACCTGTCAGTCCAGTCCCAGTTTAATAATTGAATTGGAGATGACCCCATGATACCTGCAACCATTTCTGCCACAACCAATGACCAGCCTAGCAAAGATAGGCCACCAGCAGGCCAAACAGCTGTTCCTGAAGACCCCAAAAATATTGACAAGCTAGCCAACCAGACAACAAAAGTTGAGATATCCAATCATGCCACCCAGATAGCACAAGAAGAATGCCCAGAGGCACCTACAGGTGAGTAAATATATAAGTCAAGAGCACCTGTGAGGGTTTGTATTGTCATTTTTACCTGATAAAGTTTTTTATGAACCTTTTGTTCACCAACCTATTTCCTAACATATTTCTGATTCTCTTCTACCTGCAATTGCCCAAAAACTCCAGATCATCCCCAGGAGTTGAATATCAAGCCCTCACTGGAGACCCAGAAGTGCTTGATCACTATTGCCCCCTGATGCTCTATTTGGCCCTGTGCACTTTACTGAGTATCCCCTGAACCCAGATCAAGAACCCTTAACTTTGGAAGATTTGCAGTGGTACACCCACCCCAACACTCCAAAAGATCCCTATCACATTGTCTGTAACAGCAAGGGAATTAGTATATATCCTCAGATATCCAACAGGAAATACAACAACCCTTCTGCCTATCTGGTTCCAATGGAGCCACCCTTGACACCCAAACCGTCTGTCTCAACCCTGCCTACTTCCGAGGCTACTGGCCAGAGTAGTCAATTCCTGGGAGTGCTGTATATGACACTCACTGGACTGATTGACTCTGCCTTGTCAGCAGCCGGACCATGGGCTGTGGCTGGGAAGGCCCTATCCTACCTGGTAAAGTTAGGTCCCATCATCTGGTGGGCCATGCCCGTGCCTGCTTCTGTTCCTCCCTCACCTGAAGGGGCAATACAGTATGCTTGGTATCCTTACAGATGTCTTCTCAATTCCTTGATTCAGCAGTGGCAGGGCAGCAATCAAGGGAGGCAACTGAATTGAAGCAGCAGCATCTTTATGCAGTGGCTTGTGTGTATCCCAGAGTACTGACAAAGGCCTTCAAACCTGGATGAATAATCTGCTTAAAAATGTTCTACAGTAGATAAGTCTTATTTGTCTGCCTCCTATTATCCAAATGGAAGGTCGTTTATAGGGCTGATGTCCTATTGCCAGAATATCTATCTGGTCCTTCTAACTCTTGCTTGGGCCATGTATTAATCCCCAGACTGCTGGCATCAACCTCCAGATTCAGGCATCCATGCATTGGCATAGGATTCAATTGTATAGTAACCTGTGCTGGGTACTATTTACCTCATAGCTATGCATAATTCATTGACATGCTGGCGGTGGCGGCACCAATTGATTATTATATATTTAGTGCATAACCTCTCCATAGTCTGGTGCTTTTGATGTTGGGTATTTGCAGCGGCACTGGTGGGATGCCAGAGCAAAATATTGTCAAATATCTTTGTTTCTGGGGAATCTCATAAACCATTGGATGCCTCAATTATCAACCCCATCTTACTACTAATATGATGGGCGCTAAGTATTTTGGGATAATATTTATCAATCAGGATTTGACCTTGATAGTTAGCTTTGTGTGCCCCTAATTGTCTTGGTATCTGTTGGCTAAAGACAATTGTACCAAAGGCGTCTGAGATCAAATAAGCCTGATTGCAGTATACCAGAAGGCTTCTTAGATTAATACTTTCTAGAGTAGCCTAGCATGCTGGCGGGCTATAAGTGTAATCCTCTTCCAGGTTGATTATTATTATTTCATTTAGGTAAGGCAAAGTCAATATATCGAATTGCAATTTCCTGACACCACCCTTTCCACATATATCAAACCAAAGTTACTTTCTTTTAGAGCTATGTTTTGGTGTCCCACCACAAGGATATAAAAATCATTTTCTCTTCTTCAATAAAGGTATACTTCCCCAATCCATTTATCTTCTCTTATCTATAATTGTTGCCTATAGCACAGTTACAACACCTTTTTGATTATTGACAAAAACTTGAGGGCCGCTTTTTTAAATTTATTGCTTAGAGCTCAAGAGATTTTCCCATTGTCTGCTTGCCTACTAATTCTGGCCTAGCTACTACCTGGTTCGTAGTTCCAGTATCACAACGCTGCCGTGCCACCTCAGTCAAGAGTGAACCTGATACAACAAGCTATAGTAAACTAATAAGTTGGATTATAGCATACATTTTACAAAGGTCAGATTGGCTTTTGGCATTCACGCTTTATCTGGTAAGTTAGCATGAGTCTATGTTTAAAGATCAACCACTGAAAAAAGTTATGGGGAGAGATTAAATGAACATCGTGGGGAAGTTGACCAAAATGATTTGGTGGTAACGGTCAGCTCTTTTGTGAATAATCCCGTCCAGATGATTTTGGTGTGACCTTGGTGAAATTCCAAGCTTGTGTCTGCCTCAGTCGAGCTTACCTTCACATCTGATTCACAACTGCTGGTGATTACCCCAAAAGCAGTGCCATCAATTTCCATGCAATACGGTATGGATCCAATCCTAAATCCCCTCATCATTGTAGCGAGTGATTTTCCGTTGTACTGGTATTTTGTGGCAACCATAAAATCATTATAAATCTGATGACTTCACTAGGTTGTCTTTATTTTATTCTAATCTCTTTGAGTTTACCTAAGTCCTTTGGATATCTTCCTAGTTCACAACTAGAGAAGATTATTCATATCAATTACACTTCCTGGGCCTTAAGGCAACATCACTTTTTTCATCCATAAAGGCTAAATACATATTAGTAGGATCCTAATTCTACCGCTGGAATCCTTACTGTGACATTTAGTCACATTACTGAAGTTGAATATGCCAAAATTGCATCAGAGGTTGGTAAAAGTGAAATACTTCAAAAATGACCTTCTTGTGCTATTTGAAGACTGGCCTAGCTTAGAACATGCTATATATCAAGCAGTTCTAAAATACTTATAAAATATATATCGTTGTATGAAAATGAAAAGGGATGGGGCTTTAAAGTATTAAATAATATAAGCTTTTAAATTACTATTCTACTCAATCATGTGTTGATTCAAGGAAGAAAAAAGGGTATTAATCTCAACTAACTAAGATTACATGGCTTAGCCAGCAATATGGGGGTTGATTCAAATTTAGTGCTTGGATTTGCTTGGGATGCAAAGTTAATGTGCTTAGAAATCATGTATCGAGTACCTGAGAGCAATTTAATCTTTGTCCTTAGAATCTCGTCTAGTCGCTTAGAGAAAGGTTGATAAAATACATAGTCTTAAGCACCTGTTTTAGTTTTTCATACTAACCTTTAATCTCAACTGAACAAGTGCATTGATGAGATACCAAAATATTTAAGATTGCAGTATTTGGAACTATCTTACACAAAATATGTATTCCTCTGATATCTTCATTATGTTACTTGAGACGAAGAAGGAGTTCTTTTTAGAAAATAAAACCTAAAAGTAAAATACAAAAGAATGTGTAAATAGAATTTGGTTAAGTTAGATAAACCAGCCACCAAGCTTGAATAAAATCTTAAACCGCTAATAAAAATAAGGTATCAGGCTAAATTAGAAGTTAATGGCCAATGTTCAGCCCCAGGCTTTAAGTAGAAAATGTATAGCCAAGTTACTAAGCCCAAAAATACCGAGCTTTGTGTTTATGGGGAGACCTAAAAAATAACAGAAGGATTCAGCAAGACTTTATAAGGACTTTAGTTTAGTGAAAAGTATAGCTAAAAATAATCAAATGACCTTAAAAGGATAAAACCTATCTAGTTAGAGGAATCTTGTAAGTAGTTAAAAATACTTGAGATGAACAAAGTCAAATAGAGTTGATAAACAAGTGACAAAAGGTGATCAGAGAAATCTATTATGAAGCTCTGTAATAAGTTTCAATGAATGAACATGAGTAGGATTACATAAAAGGTTATCTTCTGGGCGGTTTATTCGGGCTTCTGGGCATACTCACTCCAGAAATTGCCAAAAAGAGGTATCTTGGAGAGAACGTCTTGGCGAACAAGAGGGATACCTTCCATAAAGTACAAAACTCCGATTCCAGAAACCAGGCCCCAACGAGCCAAAGCGGGTGACCTAGTGTGCGTTAGGAATGCAAAAAAATGTTGGTTTACCAGCGAAGGACTGTCTCGGGAGTAAAGCGGCGGTATTGGAAGTTACGGGAGTATCTGGAAAGAGAGCTCATGACTAACAATTTGCTTAGATGCTATAGCTAGATGAAATTAAAATCACGATATTAAGTCAGTAGCTAACAAATGTAATATTGATTTTATGTAACTATTTTATTTGGTTTGCTTTGGTTTACTTTGTATGATAAAGAGTGACAATACTTACCTAAATCTAGTTGAAGAGTAAAAGTTAATTATGTCGATGAGATTAATAATGAATTGAGCTTTCTTGCAAAGATTGGTTTATGCAAACGACTGTATCCTATTGGTTAGTTGAGCTACACATGAAGGATGATCTAAGATGAAGACGATTTTAGCGAGAGAAAAGCGATCGAATGCTTATTAGGATGGATGACATCTCAGAAATTGAGCTTGGTTTGATCGTTTAAAAAGCTTTTATTAAATTACTTCGAAAGCCATTATGATATCTAAAAAGCTAATTTGAACGCATCATATACCATCGTAGTCTATTTTTCAATATTAATTTCATAATAAATATTCATAAAGATGAAGTAATCATCTGCGTCATGTCGAGCGATTTGTAATCTTATTTATACCGACTTTACCCTATCTTATCTTCTCTTGTGGTATTAAAGAATCAATTACATAGACTTGATACGAATCAAATATGCTCTGAGTGAGCAACTATACCTGAGATGCTCCAAGTTTGGTTGAAGTATAAATTAATTATTAGGTGAATTTTACTTTTTTATTATAGAAGCACAACTTGTTTGCAGTAACTTGGGATTGTTAAGTCTGCATACATATTATTTGCAGTCAGAATTCCAACCTTTTCACTTGATATAAAAATTAAAAGTTAATAGATTATGTAGGATATTTTAAATTCCTACACTATAAGGAAATATACATTCAAAGTTTTAGTCGTGAAATGTATATGCAGTCTCTTATATACACAGCTAACCGTTCAAGGGGCATTTACAGTGGTTTTCACAGCTAAAGCCCTAAGCAAAAATAGCTCAGATTTAAACAAAATGGACTCAGATTTAAGCAAATTCCAACTATCAGTGTAAAATATATACTCTGTTAGCAGGGATTTTTGCCGTTAATGGATGAAATGGGTCAATACAGCAACAAACAAAACTATTCAAAATACAAACCGAAATACATGGATTCACAAACAAAATGGTTTGAATTGACCTCTGGTGTACATATGGGTCATTATTTTTCTTGTTATGCCTAGGCGCCAGATTTATCCTTTTATAACTTAATTGCATTATTCATATTCAAATTATTCAGAAAGCTTAAAATACAATCAACAAATTCCAAAACTTTAATTGATCTTGGGCTTAAATGATTTTTTTTAAAAAATAAGGCATCAATTTTAGAATTGAAAATTGCAACTTATAGTATTACTGAAAATATCTTAAGTGCTACTACAAACTACAAACCAAAAATATTTATGATGAGTTGCATGGGAGAGTAATAGGAGCCCCAAAGCTATAAATGCTTTAACTTTGAGCTCTCTTTTTATAGGCCTAAATTTTCTTTCATAAATATAAAAGAAGGACTTTTGAGAAATGTTTGAGCCTGATAGTACTGATTTATATAGTGCTTTTCTTTTTTCTTCTTGCTCAAAAATATTTTTAAGATCATTAATATTTTTAATATAAAGCTCATTTTTGTTTTCCTTTAACAATTTTGATCTTACACCAAAGTGACCATCAAAAATGCTTTTTCCATGACATTCAACAAAACGATTATATTTTATAGAACCCTTAATATATTTAGGTGTCTCTTTAAATAAGTAATATAAAAATTCATATGATCTAAAATGATTTTCATTATCAGTCCACACTTTTATATTTTTTATTTTTTTAAATATATCCAATTTAAGAAGACTAATTAGACATTTACCTGAAAATAAAGAATCATGTGATAAAGAAAACAATAAAATTAAATATGAATATTATGATTTTTTGTCTCAAATATTAAAAATTAATGCAAACCCTAATAAGGAGATAGGTTTTTTGAATAAAAAATATTGGTCTCAATTAGACCATTTCTAACCTTTAAGTTTTCCTTATAATCTATAACTACAACACAAGACTCATCATCTAATTCATAAATATCTTTTTTATATTCCCTATTTTGATGAACATAAAAGTCTTGGTGCTGATTAATAGTCTTTAAGTCATTGCCTATAGATTCTGGTAATGATAAGGTTTTACTTTCACATTCTTTCTTCTTTTTTTCTAGTGAATTTTTTAAATTACAAATATTGCACATATCAGTTTGTTTTTTTACTTTTTATTATATTTTTGGGAATTAATTTATAGTAAGTAAAATTGAAACTGAAATTTCATTTTTTTATTTTCATATATTTCTTTTTTGTTTTAAGTAGAGAGTATTTAATTTCAGTTGAGTAATTACTCATCTCTTTTTCTATATCTTTATAAATTTTTTCAGGCACTTTTTTTTGTAAACTGGCTTGTTTCAAAAGAATTTTCCAGCAATTTTTAATTATTTTTTAGTTATTTCTTTTTTTAATGAAGTTATTATTTTTTGGCTTTTTTGTTTAAACTTACATTTTTATTTTTATTTATTTTTCTTGAGTATTCAAACTCACTTTTGGTTATATTAAACCCCATATCATTAAGCTCTTTTAAAGAGTAACTGGAAGTAACCAGAGATCGCAAGGCTGGGAGATGTTTTTGGGGGAGAAGATTTCATGAGATCCTTTAAGTTTTCAATGAACTCATTGCCTTTTTGATTTTGAATAGTTGGCAGGAACTGAGCTTTCCCAAATTCAGTTTGAGTAAGGAAGTGCTTGATGAAATTATCAAGATCATCACCAGCAATAAAGAGGAATGCCTTTTTTAACATTGCAATTCTCTCTCTTTTTGTTGAAGCTCCCAAGGAAAAAAAGGGTAGCATGGTAGAAGTAAATTTAACTGAGGACATGGTAGTATTTTGAATCTGTAATTAGATCAGATCTCTGAAATGTGCCTTAATGTTGGAGTAGTTATGATCAGAATGTGGCCTTTGAATGGGGTCTTTTGGATTAGAAGCTTTGTGGTGCTTTAGCTCTTATATACCAAGCTAAATGATACCATTCTGAAAGAAATGGTGTGATAGCTTTTATTATAGTTTGAACTTGAATTTATGTTTGCAGAATTAATTAAATACCCAGTTTTCATGCCCAAGTGATACATGTGAAGCAGCTAAGCATTATTATTACATCATATCCTCTTTGTAATCAATGCAAATCAATTAAATGATGTATTCAGTTAATTGAAACTCTTCTGCATATTTTTAAAATGATAAAATATTAAAGAATTCCATTTAAAGAATGTTTAATTTGAGGTTCAAAGCTCACTTGAACCTTAAAATCAATCTAAACAGTGATAAAAACACCCTAACTTCAAACTATTATAAAATCCTAAAGAATTTAGCTTTTTAAATAAAATAAAATGCAAAAATAAAGCTCTCAATATTATCTTTAATTTAGTCAAATAAAAAAGTCTGTTGTATATTAAAAGAGTATTTATTAGCTTTGAAGTGATCTACTTTATATCATTAGATATAATCATATAATAAAATCTGGATTATACTCTTTTAAATTACTTTTGATTTAATATTAAGTATAGTATACATATTAAAATTTTAAACCAATAGAAAGATAGGATTCTTAGCTTCATTTTGATAGTTTACAGTGTAAAAAAATATCAATTTTTCATTGAGTTATTAATGTTTTAAATTTAAAATGTTAATTAGTTACTTTTTCAAAATCAAACTGTGTTATGCTGCGACTTGAGCAGCATGTGTATTAGAAAATGGCCTAATCCCTAAAATAATGACCCATATGTTTACCATGTGAATTGGTGAAAAAAGTTTACTCAGGCGCAGTGAGTCAAAACTCAATCCAAAAACAAAGCACTATAACAACTCAACCAGTAAACAAAAATACTCAGTTGTTGTGTGAAATGAGATGTACACAAGCATAAACTCAGCTATCTAAAATAAGACACATGGTCTGAAACATAAAACATAAAGAAATTGTTCTGAGTGTTCAAATATGGCATAAAATCTGGGGAAATAGTTGGAAACTAATTTAGTAGTTTTAAAATAGGTTGTTTAAGACCAAAACTGACTGATTAAGACATAAAATCTATAAATGGGCAGTTGAGTGATGTGTATTGTGAAGAATTGTTGACCAGGGATTGTGAAAAGCCTAATTTATTAGGCAATTAATGACAAATTGATAAAGGCCAATCAATTACCCTTTCATAAATTAGTGTCATTAAAAGTACATTAATAAATGTACAGTTAGTGGCCCATGGCACCGTCATCATGATTAATCACGCCATGTTGCTGCCACCCTAATAATTGAGCACTGGGACGCCAGCAACCTCAGAAATGTGCACCACAGCGCCAGAAGCAATTATTCTTGGTGCCAGAGCACCACTACAGTTTACATCAAGCGCCAGGACACCAGCACAATTATTTGCGAGCATCAGAGCGCCGCTGTTAGAGCAAAGTGGTATGCGGCATAATTCAAGGATATATGATGAGGATATAATAAACAGATTGTAAGTTGCTTGACAAGCAGGAGACCAAATTGGGAGGACGGCTTCAGCATCTTAGATCCAATGGTGGTGTAACAGAAGATTGAGAGAGAAATTTTCAGTAGGCAAATGATTTGTAGGGGTAAATTTGAGAGAGAATTGGAGGGCATCAACAAGTACAGCGCAGGCCAGGTTGCGGCCATGGAATTGATGGCAACCTTGACAGCCACAGAGGCTAGTCTTTTGAGGATAGGGGCAAAAAGCCCCAAATGAGCCATCATTTTGGGATAAACTTACTTTTATTTTGAGGTAAATTAAGCTATTTAGAAACAAGTTTCTAGAGGGGAATGGGAAAGTCTTAAGGGAGATCAGGATGGGAGAGGAGGGGGTTCTTTGGCATCTGATTGGCTGGCAAGAATATTTTCTGCAGTTGATGGTCCTGCATTGGAATTTGAGTCAATGACGTCATAATTCTCAAAATTTTGGCAACCAGCAGGTCAAGCGCTGCCATCTCCAAATAGTGTGTAACACATAATTTTCTTGTCATAATTATTTGGAGAAAAATAAAGCAGGTACAGATTTTCCAGGGCTATTTGGATTACCCTAGCTTTGACCCATTTTTTGTCTATGACAGCATTTAATTTGTCTATTTCTTTCAAGGGTTTGGGTGCGGTTCTTTGCTGGTTTTGGGTTTTACAAGGGCATACTATCCCTTTCATTTGATTTTCTACTGTAACATTCTGGTTCTCTGTTTTTTTCCAAGGAATAAGCAATTATTATATTCTCTAGGGTGAATTCCAAGTAGGCTGTATTGGGTGGATATTTTTTGAAATATACAGGTCCAAAGAGTACTCCTTCTGGACAGAATAATGTGAGCTGAGGGAGTGGGAATAGCAGAAGAGCTGTTGAGGTCCTGTGAGCCTACATTAATAGAGTGTAGATGGTAAAATACTAGAATTAGATAAGGTAAATTTGCATAAACCAAAGAGTTATTTAACTTTATTATCAGAATGAAAACACTGCCATATTTAACATAGCTTAGGATTTTATACTGTTTTATCTGATTTCTTTAGAAATTGCAGGCTTTAGGTCTGTGGGTATTTTAACATTGGGAAACTGATACTTTGGTTGGTACTCAGAGATGGACAACTCTTGATTGGCTAGTGTTGGTGAATAGATGCAGTGGTATTATATTTTCCTGATTCTATTTTTGATATCATGTGGATCAGCTAAATGCATCCCAATTTGGACGCTGAGGGCTGGTACTAGTTGATGCTTATTGGGTAATGTGATTTTGGGTTTTTCAAAACCTCCTTTAGGCAGGCTTCTTCTTTTGTGTAGGTTAGAGTCTTTGGTGGTGCATCATTTGTTGTGAACCTACCCAATATTGGGTAATCTCCTTGGCTTTGCGGGCTGTTTATCAAACATCCCTCTGATTTGAGCCCAAAAATGAAGGTGGCCAGGCCCCGAGCCTCTGGGCTGGTGGGCCACAGAGTGCTAGGACCAGGGTTTGATTCCTGCTTTTGACTTTTACTTATCATTAGAAGTGAAATGTCATTCATGGCAAGGACTGTAACAGCTCCAAAGATATAGAGACACAGCAAAAAATATACATAGGTATACACTGCTCTCAAGGAAAGAGGGACAGACAGATTCTATTATATTGTCAAAACATCAGGGTCAACCTGCCAGCAAGGTTCCAACTAAGCGGGTTTGTGACCCACAATCCAAATTCTCAGTGACCCGTAGCCAAATGGGGAAGTCTACTCAAATTTTCAGAAATAGCAACATGAGCAAATGAAAATCCCTAAAGATGGATATCTCAATTCAGCACTTGACTCAATATCTAGATCAAGCCATCCCCTAACCATCCAACCAATTGATCATCACAATCATGTTCCTACTATCCATGATTCACCTCAACTATATAAGTCATATCTACAAATAAAGATAATTATATAGTCTTCAAATATTTTCCCCTTGTGACTTTGCTAAAATAGCACAGTTACAACACTGGCTACTAATTTGGGAAGGTCAAATATTTAAGTAGATTGGCGCCAAACCAGGCAATGGTTGGATGTTATGTATGTCAGTGATGGCCAGAATGCTGATACATCTGTCAAAACAGCAGGCTCAACCCGCCAGCAAGGTTCCAACCAAGCAGGTTTGTGACCTGCAATCCAATTATCCGGTCACTCGAAGCCAGACTAGGAAGTCAACTTGAATTACCAAATCCAACAACATGAACAGATGATGATCCTTTATGATGGATACCTTGTTTTGGCACTTGACTCATTATCAGGATCAAGCCACCCCCTTCTCCCATCCAGCCGTGTGATCACTAATCATGTTCCTGTTATCCTTGATTCACATTGACTATATAATCACTATCACACAATAAAGATTATTATCAATCTTCTAAATATTTTTCCCGTGTAACTCTGCTAAAACAGCACAGTTACAACATTGGTAGCACAGGTAGGTTCTCCATCCTACCTTATCTTGAAAAATTCCGCCTGTTGCCCGCACGTGCCGCGGCCAACAAATCCTTGACAGAATTATGTCTGGCCTCCTGCCTGACTGGACTCCGTACACCCCTGGTACCGCCATACCCAATGGCTTTGTCCTATACCAGAACACAGTGATCCTGGTACCTGCCTTCAACACCATGTCTGCACAAGGTTTCTTTCAGGCTCCCTCATCAATGCCACAACCAGCCAACAAAAACACCATGCCCGCCTACATAGCGCAAAGACTACAAAGCGCTGCCTTGGAACCTTTTGCCGGGGCCAACAACAACAATGCTGCCGCATAGATCCAGTCCGCCCAGAGCAAGCTGGCTCAGATGGAATGCCCACAGCAGTTTTGGATTGCAGAAATTTCCATTTGCCTGACCCATGACACTGGCACCTGGTGCAACAAGTGGCATGAAGAGCACACCAGCAAGAACTGGGATACCTTTAAGCAAGACTTCTTGGTAAGATTTGTGATTAAAGATACAGTGCTCATGATCATATGCCAAGGAAAGAACCTGACTCAGACAGGCACTGTTAAAGAACTCACCCGCGCCTACAAGAAACTCTGACTTTGTGCACCATCTGACATGGTCTTTGACACCCCAGCCACACACCCCATGTATTACAACGCCCTTAAGTTGCATGTGATGAGGCATGTAAACCTGGACCAGGTGACCAACTTGAAAAGCTTGTACTGTGAAGCAGAGAAAGCAGAGCAGACATCCAACGCTCTGCACAAGGCACAAACTGGGAAACAAGAAAGGCCCTAGGATTCCCATCCAAGTGGGCACTCTGCTTGACCACCACCTGGAGGCAATGGGAACAACGCCAACCACAAACCCACGGGTTCAAATGGGCATGGAAATAGAAATAACGGTCAGTCAAATTGCACCCATTTCCGTGTTACCACCACACAAGGCAACCAAGATGAGGGAAAAGCCCAGAGAGAGCACTAAGCAAGCCAAGCTCTCCCCACGCAACTTCTGACTTGCCCAATGATGAGTACCAAACCAAGGATGTGGACCAATGCCTAATAATCCAGGTGCCCTCGGAGGAGCTGGTACTGTACACCATCACCAGACATCCCAATAAATTGATTTCCTATCCTTTCTGCTTTTGCAGTTACACAGGCTCAGCACACCTGGATTCAGGCGCAGATTAAACCCTGGTCAACAGTAGCTTTGTGGATAAGTTCAAGCTGGCCACTAATCCTTTGCGGATTAAAAATGTGGTCCTGGCTGACAAACACCACATTGCTGTGACAAAGGAAACTGCCTCCTTCTCTTTCATGCTTGAGAACCTCCAATCCATCATTCAAGGTCCCGTCATTGACTTCCCAAAGTTTGACATTGTGCTGGGACTAGACTGGCTGTGAAAGAACAATCCTCACGTAGACTGAGCAACCTTAGTGTTGACCATCAAGTGTGAAGGTGTCAACCACCTGATCTACCCTGACTCTGTGGACCAACTTCTACACAACCATGTCTTTGTGCGCATCACAGAGACCCTGGAAAAAAAGAAAAACCTGAAGGAAATTGACTGGGACTCATGCCAGTACAAGATCATATATTTCAAAGATCACCAGGATACCTCCATGCCTCAGGACCGTAAAATTGTGGCCTGCCATCCAGAAATCTTCAAGGAAGCGCTGCCCGGGCTGCCCCCTGAGAAGCATTTTCAGCACTCCATCCAACTCAAGGGGGCTGTACCCAAGGCGCCCTATCTACAGGCTGACTCCAAATGAAGACAACACCTTACACGCCTATCTCAAGGAGGCATTGGAAAAAGGACTTATCTGCCTCTCACAGTCTCCCTTTAGGGCCGCCGTATTCTTTGTGGCTAAGAAAGATGGTACCTTACGTCTGGTCACAGACTAACAAGCCCTAAACAAAGTTACCATTAAGAATTGCTACCCACTACCACTGAGTGACAACCTCTTTAATGCCTTGGGAGGAGCCACAGTCTTCTCCAATATTGATCTGACCGCAGGCTACAACCAGATTTGCATTAAGGAGGAAGACATCCCCAAGACAGCCTTCCACACTAAATATGGCTCCTACAAATGTGTGGTACTCAACTTTGGCATGACCAATGCCCTGTCCACCTTTTTAACCTTCATGAACAAAGTATTTGCGCCCCACATAAGCAAGCACACCCTAGTGTACCTAGACAACATTGTTGTCTCAGCCCCTTGGTGGAACAACACCACAAAGACCTCAAGGCAGTCTTTGCTACCTTAGAACAACACAAACTGTTGGCCAAGCCCTTCAAGTGCCAGTTCTTCTGTGAGCAACTACCCTTCCTGGGACACATATTCTCAAAGAACAGCATCAAACCTGACAGTCAAAAGATACAGGCCATCTGCAAGATGCCACCACCCAAGGATAAGTCGGAACTCTGTACCTTCTTGGGAATGGTGGCCTATGTACAACGCTTCATACCTGACTGTGGCATTTTGACTGCTACCTTATCTGCTATAACAGGCACCAAGTCCAAGTTTGTGTGGACCCCCCAATGTGACCTCTGTTTTAGAAGCCTCAAGGAGAAACTCATGACAGCTCTCATCCTGCAATACCCCAAACATGACGAGGGATACCAAATGGAAACCAGCGCCTCAGATGCATCCATTGGGGGAGTACTACCAATCAAAAATAATGGCGGTGACTTCCTGCCTGTAGCTTATGAGTTGCAAAAATTGACAGATGGCGAGTGTTGATACCCTATCCATGGCAAAGAACTGTTGGCTATTGTGCACTGTCTAGTCAAATGGCGCTGTTATCTAGAACAGCAGGAAGAATTCACAGCATTAACCAACTACAAGTTGCTCATCTATTTCAAAACACAAGCAAATCTGCCGCGCCGCCAAGCCTGGTGGATGGAGCTATTGGAGAGATTTAACATGCTTATCTAATACAAACCTGGGGCCAAGATTGCCATGGCAGATGCCCTGTCCTGCTTGTATGTCTGTGCTTTAAGAGGAGAGAATGGGCTCAACCCAGACTGACCTCTCTTAGTACTACAAACAAAGGACAAAGATTTCCCCCCAGCACAACCAACATAACAAAGGAAACAGTCATCAAAAATAAGCACCTATTTGCTGACATATATGGAACCCTACACAGAAAAATGTCTGACGGCACAACCATTCCTTACATTCCCACACATCAGCAAGTTGACACCATCCTACACTATCACAGAGACCTTGGACATACCAAGAGCTAAAACCTATATGATTTCCTTAAGCACAAGGCCTGGTGGCCAACCTTATATTGCAATGTTCAAGAAGTTCTGGACCAATGTGAGGTATGCAAAAAATTTGCCAAAAGCAAAACCCCTCCAAAGTCAGTACTTCCCATCTGCACACAACTAACTTTCAAAGTATGGGCTCTTGACATTGTTGGCCCCATGCCAGGAAAACACAATGGCAAGAAATACATCATCACCACCATTGACTTTGCTCCAAGATGGCCAGTAGCCCAAGCAGTAAAGGCACACACTGGTAGTGACGTACGACAATTTATTGGCAAGGAGATAATCAGCAAGTTTGGAAAGCCAGAACTCCTGATAACTGATGGAGGGAAAGAATTGACCTCTAAAACCACCAACATATACCTTGCAAAAAAATGGGGTCAAACACACCATAACAACACTATACCACCCACAGGCCAATGGACGTGTAGAGCGGCTTAATGGTAGCCTCATGAAAGCCTTAGCCAAATTCACTGCCAGGAGACCTGAAGACTGGTATAAGCAGCTACCAACTACACTACTTGTGTGTCAAACCCAAGTGAACAGATCCACCGGGAAAAGCCCATTTGAGTTGGTATACAGCACACAGCTAAATATCATTCAAGCATTGACAGGACCCAAACTGGAAATCCTAAGTGAAGTCTCCCCGCGCTCAGAACCTCAAGTTATAGAGGCCAACAGCAAACAAACAGAAAAGGAAAAAAAACGTCTGAAAAAAAACTTTTGTCCTCATTCAAGATAGACATGAAGTTGGGGACAAGGTTTGGGTCATGAATATTGACAAAAGCAAACTACAACCTGAAAAAGTAGGGCCAGCAATAATCCTAAAGGTAAACGACAATAACACTTACCTTTTGCAAGGGCTTGGGAAACACAAGCAAGACAAGACGTTACACCACAACCGCCTACAACCTTGTAAAGCAAGACAGAAGAAACAAGAAACTTCCCTGCCCACCACAGAACAGCAACTAGTTCAATACAGCACCCGGGCTCCTGACAACCTCCCTGACGACCTGCCCCCAGAGGAGGCCGACCTTCAGTTGGGGGGTGTCAAAACCACAGGCTCAACCTGCTAGCAAGGTTCCAACCAAGCAGGTTTGTGACCCGCAATCCGATTATCTGGTCACTCAAAGCCAGACTAGGAAGTCAACTCAAATTACCAAATCCAACAACATGAACAGATGATGATCCTTTATGGTGGATACCTTGTTTTGGCACTTGACTTACTATCAGGATCAAGCCACCCCCTTCTTCCATCCAGCCATGTGATCACCAATCATGTTCCTGTTATCCTTGATTCACATGAGCTATATAATCACTATCTCACAATAAAGATTATTATATATCTTCTAATTATTTTTCCCCATGTAACTCTGCTAAAACAGCACAGTTACAACACATTCAGGCCCTTGACACACCCTTGGAAACTATTTGCTCCTGGACAACTTTTAAATCTTTCTTCTGTTACACAGCCACAGAATCCAATATGTTAGAGCCATCCTCTCAATTCAGTCCCCTGCTTCTCAAACAACTTGCGGGTTGTTTACGCTATTCTCACTGTATCCCTTTGAATTGTGCAGCTCACCACTTTTCTCTAACACCCTGCCTGAGCTATCCCTCCCTCCTGGTGCTGCTGTTGGCCCAGTACATTCCACTGAATATCCAGCAAACCTGGGCTATTCCAAGGTCAGCTTAGAAACCATCTTCCTTGCTGACCCTTCAGTAAGGCCTAGAAAACCTGAATAGTTTAACCCAGAACTGTAAATTCTAAGGGCTTGGGGTAAAGTATTGTAAACTAAAGCCTTAAACCCAAGAATATTAATGTTTGTTAAATATAAAAAGGTGGGTAATGTTTGCAACAATAATTGGACTAAAGCTCCTAGAAGTTTATAGGCCGTAAAGTATGGGCTAAGACAGCTATTCAAGCCTAAGAATATGAAGTAAAGCCCAGTCTTAATAACAGAAGACTGGGTTAAAAAATCAATTTCTAGGTCAGGATAACGATCAGCACTAGCTGGCAGATTGAAACTATCAACAATTAAAGTATGTGTTCCACTATAAAGGTTGGCTAACTGATGATAGAGGTAATCAAAGTGGATAATAGGTAAGCTAAGATTCCAAAAGGGAGCTAAGATGCAAGATAAAAAAGATTCAAAAGGAAACACAAGTCACAAAACCTAACAATTACTTTTTTGGGGTGCAAGTCAAACAATCTCAACTTAAGTTGGGACTGAGTAAAACTCAAGCCTTTTATTCCAGCTTTAATTTTGAGGTAACTTAAAGGGGAAGAAACAATTAACTAAAGCTGGTTAAGTGGCTTAATTGATAGAAAGAACTGAGCACATGGTTGTTTGGAGGATTAAACTTAAAAGGTTAAGTTCAAAAATGTAAGGAAGTGAGAGGAGAGTGGTGGTTGCATTAGATACTAACTTAAAATAGGGCAAAAGTGATAGAGAACGGGAAAAACTTAGTCGAGGTTGCTTGCGTAAGGCAAGCAAAAAATAAAGGTAATCAATTTGGACTTGATTTAAACTAACTCAAGTGTTAGGTTCCAGGTTCAAAAAGTGTCTGGGGCCAAAGGTAAGCTTTGAATATGAATTTAACAATTAATTTGGGTTAAAATTGAGCCATAAGGAAAGGGAAATGGCTGGGTGGAGTTTGGAGAAATAGTTGTTGTTTTTTTGGAGGTCAAGGAGTAGAAATCCAATGGTTGAGCATCATGATAGCAAAGAAATGAAAGAAGAATCCTGAAAAAACTAACCTGGTACACGGTGTATCCCTGAATATTCCAGGATAAGTCCAACTATCTGCCTGCCGGCTTAGTACTGATGGCTCCACCTCTTGCACCTGGCCTGACTGCCTGTGAGATCCAGTTACTGCTGTTAAGTATATACTTCTGAGAAGTATAATAAACGAGATAAAGGGAAAATTAAGAAGAGAATGATACTTTGTCTGATATGGTTTATAGTACTATATAGGATCATGAGAAGCCACATGACATCCATGTATGTCATGGTAGTCCTAAGGCTTGTCCAAGTAGTGTTCCTCTTAGGGCTCAAAATGTTTGATCCTGGTAATAGATGGCAAAGAATAGGAGTGCCACCAACTTAATGATTAGCCAGAAAATCATCCAGGGAGCCACTCAGGGAATTGCTTTCCCAAGAGGAAGTAATCAAAGATTTTGAAACACTGCCAAAGACCCCATGGTTCCTGATCCCACCCCTTGATCTCAGCTTGCCGACCGTTCTCTTGAATTAACTAGCTGGCCCAACCCTGTGATGGGCCCTACTCTCAGGAATGGCTGATGCCTGTGTGTCAGGAAGCCAGTCATAGGTAGAGGCATTAGGCGGCTCAGGGTGAGGTGCGGCCTAGCTGGCGGGTAGGGCCCACCATAGAATGGGTGCTAACTTGATAATATAAGATACAGATTGCCCAAGTAAGGACCAGGGTCCAGAGTTGGGGACCACAGAATCCACCAATCCTGTCAAAGTAATATAGAGTACTCCAAACAGTTGGGTAGAGGTGGTCTTGGCTGCAACGGTAGGTTCCATTGAGCAGTCTGGTTTTGGGGTTAATGGTGGAGTCATGGGAACAAAGTACGCTGGTAGGTAGTTTTACTTGTCTTTGAACAATAAGGGCGGTATCTTGACTCTCTTTACTTTGCGTCCTATGTATTTGGTACTTCTAGTCCTTGTCAAAGGGTTGGCAACAAGGATGGTTTCCCAGTTGTACTCTGAATAGGCTGGGCTGGGGGATATTTGGTAAAGTGCACAGGTCCAAAGGGGACTCCTGGGGGCGGTATAATGCCTGGGGCAATTTGGCAGATTGGGCTTGGGAGGGGGCAACGGCCTGGTAGTCTACTTGACTGGAATTAAGATGGAAGATCACAAAGACTAGATAGGGTAAGATTTGTTTGAACCAAAGGTTCATAAAACTTTATTATCAAAAATGATGATGTGGTCTTTACCATACTGCCAGGGTTTTTATACCATGGGACTTTGCTTCTTTGATTTTTGCAGGGTTCAGGTTTGTGGGCAAGGCACTAGCGGGGCATGGATATTGGCTTAGAGTCTTGAGGGCAGGAGATCCAGGTAGCGCCTGCTCTGGTGAATAGAAGTGGCAATGCTTTGTTCTGCCGCCACTGTTCACTATGTCACCTGAGTAGTTCAATTGCACTACCCTCTCTGGACGGAATGCTGGCAGTTGCTGGTGGTCATTAGCAGAGTTAAAAATAGGTTTTGTTTTAACCTCCTTAAGGCAAGCTACAACCTCTGCATAGGTTCAGGTCTTTGGTGATTCAAGGTTGGCATCAATCTGATGACCATTTGGGTAATTGTCCTTGGGAGACTGGCGGGTCTCGGAGTAACTTGTCAACTCGGGCATGCAATTTAGCAATTGGGCAGGTTCCTGTCCACTTTGCGTGACTCAAGTAGTCTTTGGAGGATCAGGTTTTGATTTCAGGGCTTCCAGTGTTGATTCCAAAACTCCAGTATTGGCTCTTGGCAGGTTGGCAGTAGGTCCCTCCCCAACCTCTGTTAGCCAGGTTACATTTTCTTCATAGGTATGGGTCTTCATTGGCACCAGTTTGGCGGCAGACTGGCAACTATTCAGGGAATCCTCCGTAGTAGGCCAGCGGGTCGCGGAGTAATTTAACAATTTGAGCCTGTGACTTAACAGATTGGCAGGTCCTGGACTTTCCTGTAGGGTTTGATCTGCCTTCTGGGAACTGGGGCTCAACTCTTGGGTTTTCAATACAAGTATTAAAATGTCATTCATGACATCATCCCCTTCTTTCCCAGGGGTCCCTTCCTTTCTGGTCTTCTTCTCAAGGTATTGTCAGATTGCTAGTTGGGCGTTGGGTAGGTTGCTTAATGGTTCACAGGTGCTTCCCTCAGGTGGTTATTCCTTCCAATTGACGTAGTACTGGAGGGTTTTATAGTGGGTACAGTCCCCATGAACATATTCAACTTCATATTCTTCAGAGCGTCCTACTTGGATGGGGGGTCAGTCTTGAGTTTCTGGTGGGGAAGGGAGTTTCCTTCTTTCTTGAATAGAAGCATGCGGTGGAAGACGTTATGTATTTTCCACAAGGGGGGGTAATTCTAGTTCAAATTCTACTTCACCTACTAGCTTGGTGATCTTGTAGGGGCCACTTCTTCTGTGGGCTAACTTCCAACAGGTGACAGTCAGAGGCACGTTTCAAAAGTACAGATAGACTTTGCCTCCTACTTTCAACGGTTTCCCAGGAGTCCTCTTTTTGTCTGCAAACACCTTATAAGTCTGGACAGCACGGGTCAAATTCTTAAGACAGGTTTTTTGGGTGCCGTGTATCTGTTCAATCCAGGTTTGTACTGACGGGTTTGTTTTCTTACTACCAATACTGGGGTCCCAGGATGGGTCAAAGCCATAATTAGCTTTGAAGGGGGACATTCCGGTAGATGCATGGTCTTTGCTGTTGTAAGCATACTGTGCCATGGGTAGCATCTCTGCCCAGTTATCTTGATTGGCGTTGGTGTAGCATTGTAGGTATTGTTCAAGTATTTGGTTCACTTGTTCAGTCTGGCTGTTGGTCTGTGGGTGGTAGGAGGTTGATACAAAGCGGTTTACCCCCAAGTCCTTCATCACCTGAGTCCAGTATTTGGAGGTGAATTGGGGTCCTCTATCAGTGATGATTTCCCCTGGAGTACCATGTTGAGTTAGGATGCGGTCATGAAAGTGTCTAGCTGTCTCTGCAGTAGTGCAGTGAGTGGTAGTAGGTATTAAATAGGACATCTTAGTAAACCTATCTACCATGACCAGGATGGCATTGAACAAATTGGAGGTGTAAATTCACTGCCCCCTTTGGCCCTGGATAGAAATGTGTTCCCCCGTTGTACAAAGAAATCTGCTCACAGTCCAGCTAAACCACTCAACTTGTTAAAAGATTTAGCCCACACTGTAGACAAAAGATTTGTATTGGCATACCCTGCAAATTCTACAGCTCCCACTGTTCCTTCTTTGGAAGAAACCCTGGTAAATTTGGACTTCTTGCTGGCCTGGTGTCAACCATTATTGAAAACTATCAGATCCAGCCAATTGGCTCCTGCCACATTGGCATCCAAAAGCTCAAGTGAATTTCAAGTGCTTGACAACTCCTCCAGCCAATCAGGGAGCACCGCGGAAATTAAGTTGAAACCCTCCAGTTTTCCCAACTCTGATCTAAAATTTTTGTCCCCACCCAATCAGACTTGAATCCTGAAATCATGTGACCTTCCCCTGCAGCACACCCTCCTTTTACACAGCAAGGGGACTTTCAGTCCCCTGCTTGTCTATTCTCAAATTTATTAAACTTTGGAATTTTTGCTGCAATTTTTGACTTTTGGTGAGGCCCTTGAAACTTTGTTTTGGCTCCCTATAGTTTGAAGATTAAAGTGTTATAATTTTTGTTGAAGTTTACCTTGTGTGTACCTGCTTCAAACCCGGCATCCTCCCTAGGCTCTCTAGAAGAAGCTCAGACGTATAGTCTTTGCTTCTCTTGCTTTTGCTTTCAAAAGACAACTTCAAACCTTAAAACTTTAATTGATTTTCAATATAAAGACTTACTTTTAATTGAATTTTCTTGATTTCAAACCCAACTTTACTTATATTCAATTTAAAGTCACCCGAGGCTACTGCCAAGCCTTCCACGTGCCCTCCTGGCTTCATTTTTCCTGCTTTTGCTGATGGGTCCCCCTTGGTGCTACAAAATTATTGGTTCCTACCCACAAAATCTTGCCTCCCTATCTGAAATTTTACGGAGAACACAGCCATGCTACTCCCAGTTATCAAATTTGTGTGTTTTCTGTGGTCCCCTTTCTCTTGCTTCTATGGTCAACTTCACCAGAGTTGTAAACCAAGATTTCCTCTTCTGCTCGTCTCATGGGTGATGATCTGTCTCGCCTTCTGGATCTTCCTAGTGGTCTCCTGTTCTCTGGGGAGGCAGTGGTAAAGAGTTTGACTTGTGACAACCTGGATCTGGAGTCCGCTGGTTTCACTCAGCCCGCTTCTGCGGTTAAGGAGAGAACAGCGTCACCCACACCCAGTTCTGAGAAGTGCGACCCAGTGCCCCTTCAGGCCCCCGCGGCGTCCCCCCTTGCTTCCTCTTGTACACCCTGGTTACTCACTGGCCTGGTGTTGATGGGACTGAACGCCTACTTTCCTCAACTATCCCCTATGTTGTCCTTGTAGTCCCCCCTTTGAGTGGCTGTCCCAGTTCTCCACTGGGCGGTATCCTGGTGGTATATTGCACCAGGATGGGAGCCAAACTTAGTTAGTTTAGCCCCTCTCTCTTACAGGAGGGGGGCAGTTCTACAATATAATCCATTGAAACAGACTGCCAGGGTCCTGCTGGTATATCTAGTGGTCTTAGCAGGCCTTCAGGTTTGGATCTACGGGTTTTGGTTCTTCCACATGTCTCAAAGCCTTTGATATAGGTAGCCACGTCTTTGTCCATTTGGGGCCAAGTGTAATTCTTCTTGATTCCTCGGAGTGTCTTGAGTCTGCCAGGGTGGCCGGCCATCTCTGAGTCATGATAATCAACGAGTACTTTGGTCCTTGTTTCACCTTCTGGTACATATATTCAGTTGTGTAATAGTAGGGTGGATCCTTTCAGCAAAACTCTTTTTTGTGGTGGTGGCTCTCTGGGTCTGAGGTCAAGTTGTCAACAAGTTCCGCTGAGTATTTATCTTGTTTCTGCGCCTCAATTATGTCAGGTTTGTGGGCCATGATCTTCATGTACATCAATTGAATGCCTAGGCTGGCAGAGTCAAGGAGTACATGTGTGTTGTGGTCCTTGGTTTCTGCAGAGAAAGGAGTCATATCAGCTCTTCTACTCAGGGCGTCAGGTACCACGTTCACCTTCCCAGGCTTGTAGTCAATGGTCAAGGTGTAGTTGGCCAGTTCTAAGGCCCATCTGGCCTGTCTTTGGTTCAGCTGTCTGGGTTTAAAGAAATAAACCGGGTTTTTGTGATTGGTTAGGACCTTTACTGAAAACTCAGCACCACATAGGTATTGGCGCCAATGTTTCAAGGTCTTCATTATAGTGAGCATCTCTTTGTTGTAGATTGGGTAGTTTCCTTTGGAAGGCAGCATCTTCTTGGAGTAATATGCTACAGGATGTAGCATACTATCCCCTCCTTCCTGAAGAAGGACCCCATCCACCGCAAAGTCAGAAATGTCGGTTTCCAGCACAAAAGGCTTGGATGGGTTGGGCATGGCCAGGACAGGACAGGGGCAGAGGTGAAGGCAAGTTTCAGGGTCTCAAAGGTGGTGGTGAATTCTGGAGTCCAGGCAAAGGTGACCTTGTTGGAGCATAGGCGGGTCAGGGGAAGAGTGATGTGAGAAATATTTTAGATGAAATCCCTGCAATAGTTTGCCAGGCCCAAAAAACTTCTCACGTCTTTCCTACATTTGGGCATCATCCAAGACATTATTGCTTCTACTTTGTCCTGTGCCATTGCAAACCCGCCGGTCTTTACTATGTATCCCAGGAATTCAACTTCGGACTGGAAGAATTCACATTTCTTAAGCTTGGCGTGTAAGTTTGCTTGGGAGAGTTTTTTGAGTATAAGGTCCAGGTGGTGCGGGTGTTCCTCGTGAGTCTTGCTGTAGATGAGGATGTTGTCTAAGTACGCAACACAAAAGTGGTCAAGATATTCCCCTAGGACAGTGTTAATCATCCTTTGGAAAGTACTGGGGGTGTTGCATGGGCCAAATGGCATTACTAAGTATTTGTACAACCCATATCTGGTTTTGAAAGCTGTCTTGTACTTGTCCTCCTCCTTGATTCTGATCTGATTGAAGGCATCTCTTAGGTCAATTTTCAAGTACACCTGGGCTCCAGTTAGTACATTGCAAAGGTCATTGGCGTTGAGGATGGGATAGCGGTTCTTCACAGTAATATCATTCAGCTTCTGGTAGTTCACGCAGGGGCGCATTCCGCCATCCTTCTTCCCTAAAAACAGCATTGGTGACAAGCAGGGGGCCTTTGACACTTGGATGAAGCCCTTTTTTGTCATATCCTCCAAGTAATCTTTCAGGGCCGCTTGTTCTCAGTGGTTGCAACTATAGATGGGGCCGTGATGTGGTTGAGTACCTGGTAGCAGGTCTATAGCGTGGTTGTAGATTGAGTGGCTGGGTAGTTTTGTGGCCTCTTCTTTGCTAAATAAATGGTCCCACTTCTGTAGGGGGATAGGTAGTGTCCCAACGCTGGGTTCCATTTCTATGGTTAAGAGTCTGTTGGTTGGGGTTCTGCCAGGACTCATACAGAACAGAACGGTGTCACAAGATTCAGGTTGTCCCAAGGTGGTGGTCTGCTCACAATAGGTTAGAATCAGGCCATGTCTGCTGGACCATGGGTCCCCCAGTACTAGAGGATGAGGCAATCCCAGAAAGAGGATTAAGGGGGTTGGATACACGTTCTTCCCAATTGTCAAAGGAAGTTCCTGTTCACACTCATAGCCAGTGTCCAGGGAACTGTTCCCCATGGTTACTTGTAGGCTTCGCTCTGAAGCTGTTAATCCTAGTTCCTTTGCCAGGTTGGCGTCAATGAAGCTTTCATCAGCTCCTGTGTCAATAAAGGCTTTGATCTGGCGCTTGATTCCCATACAGTCTATGGTCACTTGGACAAATTTATAAGATTTCACAGAGGTGTTTATTTGTGCTAAGGATACAGGAGGTGTATTCTTCTTAGGGCATGCTCTGGTTAGGTGTCCGGCCTCATGGCAGTAGAAACACAACCCATCTCAATAGTGGTGTTGTAATTTGTCAGGGGACATTCCAAGTCAATTGGGCGTCATGGCCCTGCCGGCTTGGGCAGGGTACAAGTTCTGTCCTTCTTGGTTTAGACTCAGGCCTTTACATAGGGGCAGTAGTTTCTCCAGGCTCAGTGTAGGCAGGTGGTGCTTTAATAGGTCTTTAATGGCTGAATTAACTCCCTTCCTGAAGATAATGGCAGATAATTCATCTTCAAGTTGGGTGCGCGTCTTAAGTTTAAGAAACTCATTGATATAGGCTTGGATAGGGTGGTTTGCTTGTCGGATCTCTAACATAGAGTTCAGCGCATAGTATCTGGTGTCTTGGTCATTGCCAGTGCTCATGAGTTTAGTCTCAAATTTTGAATAGTCAAGGCAAAATTCAACATCTTCAGTGGTGGCTTTCCCGAACCAATCCAGTGCGTCTCCTGATAGCATGGCGGCCACCCCCAAGACTTTCTCAGTGTCACTGGGGTAGGTGTTGGTGTTGGTGTTGGTTTGGAAGTGGAGGCGGAGGACTGGCATGGCTCGGCGAGCTTCTTCTAAGGTGAGTTTGCCCATCTGGGGCATATCCACCTTGGTCGTGGTCTGGTTCACTATCACATTTTGCACTTGTGACATGGATGGGTTTTGGGGTTCTGCACCGGGTTCAGGGTCTTTCAATTCTTTGGCGGGTTGGTTCTTCATCCATGAGAGTATCAGGGAGGTAATTGCCTTATGGGTGTAATAAGTGATTATCACAAAAAAGAGCATACAAGTTGCCCCAAGTGTTAACAACATCTTGGGGCCCAGGTTACTGTGTTTGTAAAAGATTGTCATAATGTCAGGGAGCCAGTCATAGGTAGAGGCATTGGACAGCTCGGGGTGAGGTGCGGCCGAGCCGGTGGGTAGGGCCCACCATAGAATGGGTGCTAACTTGATAATATAAGATACAGATTGCCCAAGTAAGGACCAGGGTCCAGAGTTGGGGACCACAGAATCCACTAATCCTGTCAAAGTAATGTAAAGTACTCTAAACAGTTGGTTAGAGGTGGTCTCGGCTGCGACAGTAGGTTCCAGTGGGCGGTCTGGTCTTGGGGTTAATGATGGAGTCATGGGAACAAAGTACGCTGGTAGGTAGTTGTACTTGTCTTTGAACAATAAGGGCGGTATCTTGACTCTCTTTCCTTTGAGTTTTATGTATTTGGTACTTCTAGTCCTTGCCAAAGGGTCAGCAACGAGGATGGTTTCCCAGCCGTACTCTGAATAGGCTGGGCTGGGGGATATTCGGTAAAGTGCACAGGTCCAAAGGGGACTCCCGGGGGCGGTATAATACCTGGGGCAATTCAGCAGATTGGGCTCAGGAGGGGGGGGCAGCCTGATAGTCTACTTGACTGGAATTAAGATGGAAGATCACTAAGACTAGATAGGGTAAGATTTGTTTGAACCAAAGGTTCATAAAACTTTATTATCAAAAATGATGATGTGGTCTTCACCATACCGCCGGGGTTTTTATACCATGAGACTTCACTTTTTTGATTTTCGCAGGGTTCAGGTTTGCGGGCAAGGCACTGGTGGGGCATGGATCTTGGCTTAGAGTCTCAAGGGCGGGAGATCCAGGTAGCGCCTGCTCTGGTGAATAGAAGTGACAATGCTTTGTTCCGCCGCCACTGTTCACTATGTCACCTGAGTAGTTCAATCGCACTACCCTCTCTTGACTGAATTCTGGCAGTTGCTGGTGGTCATTAGCAGAGTTAAAAATAGGTTTTGTTTTAACCTCCTTAAGGCAAGCTACAACCTCTGCATAGGTTCAGGTCTTTGGTGACTCAAGGTTGGCATCAATCTAATGATCATTTGGGGAATTGTCCTTGGGAGACTGGCGGGTCTCGGAGTAACTCATCAACTCAGGTATGCAATTTAGCAATTGGGCAGGTTCCTGTCCACTTTGCATGACTCAAGTAGTCTTTGGAGGATCAGGGTTTGATTTCAGGGCTTCCAGTGTTGATTCCGAAACTCCAGTATTGGCTCTTGGCAGGTTGGCAGTAGGTCCCTCCCCAACCTCTTTTAGCCAGGTTACATTTTCTTCATAGGTATGGGTCTTCATTGGCACCAGTTTGGCGGCAGACTGGCAACTATTCAGGGAATCCTCCATAGTAGGCCAGCGGGTCGCGGAGTAATTTAACAATTTGAGCCTGTGACTTAACGGATTGGTGGGTCCTGGACTTTCCTGTAGGGTTTGATCTGCCTTCTGGGAACTGGGGCTCAACTCTTGGGTTTTCAATACAAGTATTGAAATGTCATTCATGACACTGTGTTTGCTACTACTCTGTCCAGTAGCTGGTACCCGGATTAAACCTGTCCTTGTGGCGTAACTGTGCTGTTTTAGCAGAGTTACAAGGGGGAAAATATCTGGAAACTAGATAATGTTCTTTATTGAGAGGTAAGTATTTTATAGTCAGTGTAAATCATGGATAACAGGAACATGATTGCATTGATCAATCGGTTGGATGGCAAAAGGGGGTGGCCTGATCCTGGTAACGAGTCAAGCGCCCAAACGAGGTATCCACTGTAAGAGATCAGCTTTTGTTCATGCTGTTAGATTTGGAAGTTTGAGTCAGCTCCCCAGTTTGGCTTCAAGTCACAGGTAGTCAGGTTGCGGGCCATGAACCTGATTAATCAGAACCTTGCTGGCGGGTCAAGCCTGCTGCTTTGACACTTGCCTACCTTGCTGCGGATACGGTTGCCACCTTGTGAACTGCAGTCTATCCTGCTGGTTGTGCTTGCCGCTCCAAGAATCTTCTCCTTTGGATGCTGGGTTGGTTGGGATCTTAGCTAGCTTACCCTGATCCCCTGGTTTTGGCCCTGGGATGGTACCCTGCTTTCTGAAGTATCCTCCTGAGGTGATACCTGTGATGGCCTGGTTGGCCTGTCCTGCTTGACTACCTTGTGGTACTGCTCAAGCTGGCTGGACTGGTACAGTATGGGTACCTTTCATGTCCTACCCAAACATCTTGGCTTACAGGTGGGGTGCAGATGGGATAGAATGTACCTGCCTGTTTGGAGTACCGGCACAGACTTCTCTCTGAGTGTCCTTTGTAGACTCTCATGAAACCTGTTCTACTGATGCTGAAGCAGGTGTGCTGGCTGGCCTGACCCAGGGGTCTCTTGGTGGCTGGACTAGGCAGCGGTCCTTAAGAGGTAGTATCTACAGAAAAATGGATAGGGAGCCTGTCTATTTGGAAGAGCCTATCCCTGTTACAGTTAAGCATTGGGCCTAAAGAAGATAGGGATATGGTTGGTCCTTTTGGAGTGCCGGGAGTTAGGTGGACGATGCTTTGGGCCGGCCCTATCTTTTAGGTGTGTGGTTGTGATAGTTCAAGCTTAGTGAGGATGCTTGAGAGCTGCCATCATTGTTTTTGGGGTGGTGTAGTTATCTGATCCCACTATGGATACTGTGCAGTATACATATAGTCCACCACACTTTATCCTTGGCTTGAGCTGGTTAAGCACCCAGGTGTATAGCAAGATCTGGTAGCAGATAGTGAGAGTTGCATGCTTGTGTTGAGTATATACTTCTGGGAAGTATATGTAATGGAATAAAGGGAGAATTAAGAAGAGAATGATCCTTTATTTGATATGGTTTATAGTACTATATAGTATCACGGGAAGCCACTTGCTGTCCAGGTACATCATGGGGCTTGTCCAGGTAATATTACATTTAGGACTCAAAAGGTTTGATCCTTGTATAAGATGGGCGGCTTGATAGGGGTGCCACTGATTTAGTGATTGATTGGGGAATCACTTGGGGAATTACTTTCCCGAGAGGGAGTAATTGTAGATGTTGCAACACTTGTGGATGTGGTTAATTAGAAAAAGTAATTGGTGCCAGTGAGGGATGCTTGTAGCAGAAGCGTTTAGTGGGGCGATTTACAAAACATAATAGTTTAATGGAGAAACTGGAACTATACAAACTAGGAGGGGTTAAGTTATCAAGGGATCTGACGCAGCACCTGGTCCGAGTCAAGGTTGTTGACCAGGCAATACTCGCTCAGGAGCCCTATCTTGAGGAGGTTCGAAAGGAACTGGGAATTAACAAAGTCGAGCTTCTCCTTCTCTAAAGATTCGATGTAAGAGGTGGAGATGGACGTGGAGGAGTATAGCGGCGGGGCCCCAAGGATAGAGCGCCATCGTTGCATATGCTCTGCTGCGACTGTGGGCTGGGGGAATGGAGAGGTGGTGGGGCCAGGGTGAAGCCCCAGGAACCGGAGAAGCCAAAAGTTTTTGGCGTGGTCGTGGGTGTTGTTGAGGAAGTAGCGTGCGCCACATACCATTTGGTCTTTCCAGTTGTAGCCCTGGGTACGGCTACCATCACGGATAATCACCTCATTGACAATCCCCGTGCCGGTTGAATAGCTGGCCACCGCATTGGCCATGTTGGCCCAAGCTTGGCGCAGAGTAAAGATTGCATCGGGTACAAACTGAGATACAGATGCCATCAAGTCGGGAAGGATCTGACGGATTAACCCAAACTGAGCAATTGAAGTACGGTCCATACAGTCCATGCAGTTGATGCGAAACAATCCAGTTTGGCGCCGTAAGACAGCTGAGACATCACCTGAGATTTGATTGCGCTGGCCTACAAAGTAACCATGCTCAAGGAGAGGATCTGTGATCCTTACTAAAAGCTCATCCAGGCTTTGGGATCCCCATAAAAGGGGGATGGGATGGTAGTTCACCTGAGGAATATTTAGTCTAGATAGACGGTCTTCAATAGCTGTGGCTAAAAGATCTTCATCACCGCTGGTCCGTAGAAGGTTAAGAACCTCTGTAGGCCCAGGAAGGACCCATTTTTGGATGGCATCGAAATGCCGAAGGACTGCTAGATTCGTGGCCTCCTCATCAGCATCGTACACAATGACAGGGGGTTTGTATGCAAGTTTGGTAGTTTCTTGACTCCAGAGGAGTGGAAGTGAACCCCTTAATTGGAGGTGAGAAGCCACAAGGTCCTTGGAAAAAATAATGACTTCACTCTCGACCGAAATGGCAGCCTCTCCAAGAGTATTTAACCCCCGAACTGAAAATCGAGTACCAGCACGGTTCCTATCAATGCGAGAAATGATTGTCATGGTAAGTCCTTGAGCCAGAGGTGAAGTTTCCACATGACCACGGACCAGGTTGACGAGGAAAGTATCCTCAGCACCAGGGAGATTGCCGTTAATATGGCTATTCCATATGTACCGCCTCCGTCTTTCTGTCTCCTGTGGAGAGGGGACTGAGGCAGGAGGGTTGAAAGAAATATACTGCAAATGATGCCAAAGAGCATAAGTATACGAAAAGTAAAAACCACCTGACTCGAACATGTCTTTGTAAGTGTCAAGTTCCTGGGCATCAAGAACCGAAAGCTAATAATGTTTAACTTTAAGAAGTCGATTAAGTCCTACCATGGGTGCATGAACAAGATCACCGAGGAGAACATACCGAATAACTTTAGGGGTGTATATTGTGTGGTTTAGAATATGACCTGCTATGGCGACTTGGTCAAGCAAACATAGCCAAAGTTGGCCACCTACATTGAAGGTGCCAACGATGCCATAAGTTGGGATAGACTCGCCAATTACTTCATAATTCTCTATAGCAACAGATTAAACACTATATAGGATGCTTGATGAAAAATATTTAATTCACTACCTGAATCAGTTGGAGTCGATTCTATCAGGGACTGTGAATTTGGGTCCCATTCAGACCAGGCATCTCTGTATTGGTTGGCGGCTAATTTAGAGACTACCACCTTGGTATTAGGCGAACAGCCATTAACTGGGCTTGGTTTGTTTGATTTTCGGATGGTAAGTTGGAATGGAGGTGATTGTTTGCTGCTTAAAAGGCACATATTTCTAAGAGATTGCAGCGATTTTGGTTAAATACTCAAACTTGCCATACTGCAAGTACTAATTCTCCTTGCCACCAGCCTGGCTTATTTGAAACTGCACTTATAAATAGTATGTGGACTTTACAATAGGTATTTAAACGTATTGCTGCTGGGTGCCCCACCACAGTGAAATCAGCTGCTTATCCAAATATTCCTTGCTTCTCGACTACGGCAGGAGAAGGTTTTAACGTTTTAAATTAAAGCTTGTTACCAAATTCAAGTTATGATATCATTTTCTATAAACAGATCTCATTCCTTCGAATCTGTCGATTCATAACATACCATCAGAAGTTGATTCATGCTTACATTAGATTATATACTAGTCACCTGACCCTCTGGTAAGCTGTGTGTGGGTTGCAGGTCTGTTATATTATAAACTAACAACTGCATCCTTGCTAGTTAGCTCACTACATCTAAATACAACTCCCTAGATCAACAGCAGGCCTCCTGGGAAAGCTATGAGTCACATCAGATGAGATCCCAAAATCACCCGAGCTTATCATGCTTAAAAAGTATAATTTGGTTTAGAATTTAAATTAAATCAGCAACATTCTAGATTACAACAGATTGTTTCAAATCTCACACGAGAGTCCCTAAATAGAATGCCACACAACCAAATTATACAAAACTTTGTTAATTTTGTTCCATCATCCTCGAAAGCTTTTTGAACAGAATAAGTTCTCATACCTGAATCCTATTGGCGGCATTTCAAACCTTCAGTCTCACCGCTGATAAATTCTAAATATAATCATTTTTTTAAATCAACCAATAAAATCAAGGGAGTTCTTATGAGGGTTCCCATGAGGGGTGTATAAGACCGCGCTTTAATCCATTTCTAGCACATACAAGACCTCCTGAAATTATTCACAGGAAATTAATTCCAAAACAAAAGCTCTTTTTAACCGAAAAAACCAAGTGCCACCACCAAGACAATGCGCCTTGTTGTTAGCAAGGTTCACTAGAGTCTTGAATCCCTAAGTCAGTGACTCCAACCAATCGGGTTGAGTCTAATCAAGCACCATGCAAGGCTCCCCAATTCACCTACGGCTGCTTTGGCCAGCTTTCTGGTTCCTAACACCCCCTTCAAATATATATTTCAACATGCGTAAATATTAGATATTTACGTTTTAGCTAGAGCGGCTATGAGCCGGGGCTGAGCCGAAGCATCCCTACTTATGATCGATGTTATAAAACATGGCTTAGCATCGTCTAAACTTCACCCTTGAATCCATACTAGTGTCTCAAATCCATTCAATTGAAAAAGTAATTTTCAACTTGGCATTTATGACCATGTGGTATGACCATTGGTGAGATGCGAGCCCACACCCCTAGATTCGATTCCAGCCGATCCTACCTATTGCTGCTTCCGCCAAGCCTTGATAACTGCAACACTTTCTGCAACTCAAACATTTTTAAATAAAGTAATTCCGTTTCGAATGTAGCGCCATGAGCATTCCTAATCCTACCCATGCACACAATAGAATAGACTGTGGTGGCATAACAATTCCATGAATACTTTAACCTCCGCAAAAGAATTTGCCATGAACAGATAATCCATAATTTACATAGACCCCTCAACTACGTATCCCAAGTCAATACTGTTTACTTGGAACCGTCAATACAGCTAAATAGCCAGCTTCCAAAACAAACCCGTTTCCTTTGTTTAAGACAAGGAAACAAAAGCCGCAACTCCAACCCACTATCTTTAAAGCCATTAATTGGCCTGAATCTCGATTCCAGCAGCATGCTTTAAATTAATCTAAACCCCAATGCTGTAGATTAACCCATATGATAAAATGTCACCTATCTTCAGAGACATCCCAGGTGCAGTTTCACATCGTGCTCACAGACTAGATCAAACACCAACCCATCTACCATGATGTATAAATCAACTCTACCGCTGTAGATCTAGAACTTGCTGGCAAAATGCAGGATTGTCAAATCAGTAGCCTACACCATCTCAAATCTAATTCAAGATGGCATTTTTTGCACTAGTGATTTTGAATCACAATAAATAGAATAAATATTAAAATAGTTAAGATCCAATTATAATTTTATACTACAGCATCTCAAACACACTATTTCAACTGCAAGTTTTCATTCCAAACTCAAAGTTTTGCTTACTGCACCACCAGGAAAAATTATTTACACAATAAAAAGCTATAAAGTTTTCATATCATATATTCTCACGCTTTCTCTACAATTTTATGTAAAAATATCCAATACTTTTTTATCAAGAGCATTCACATCTTTTCCTTTAAAAACTTCCTCAAAATTAGCCATGTTTCAATTCTAACTTTATTCTTTATGCCTCCCAAATCCAACCCCAAAGCTGTGTCCAAGGCCTCCAAGGGCAAGACCAATCCTCCCAGGGCCAAAAACCAGGTCTACCCCCAGAACCAGTCTTCTAAGGATAAAGCACCCTCCAAGATCCCAACACCATCATCAGAGCCTGAGAAAAATAGTCCTACCCCTCCCACTCTCCCTTTGTCTACTTTTCTTCTGACTCCCAAAAGGAGCTTTTTGATTTCAATTGCCACTCCAACCCCACTTCAGAGCCTGAAAGAGAACCTGAGCCAGGTGCAACTGTAGATGACAAAATTGAGCTGTGAGATGTGACACTGTTTATGACATCTGCACCCACAATGGGGTCTCTGCTGTGCCCACCCAACCCCCTGAGATTTCCCCTACTGTGTCAGAGAAGAATGGTGCTGGTATTGTTCCCAGGGGTTACAGCTTCAACTGCAACAATGAGAAGAAGGATATCTATTAGCGCTGCTTTAGATGGGAAACCTTGGTTGCTCAGCAAGGCCCTTAACTTACGGGTTCACCAGATTTCAGGCGTTAACTGCTGGCCACAACTGCAGTGTCACCGATAGTTTCATCTTAACTGGAATCACCCGCCCCAGAAGAAAGCACCCATGTGGCTATCCCTGAAAACCCCCATTAAGGGTCTGGCTGATCTAAACCAAGCTATTGCTGATAAATAGGTTATGGCAAAGCATGCACAGGTTTGCTGGCTTTGTCAAATGGGCCAAAAAAGCTTGGGAACCTCAAAAACAGGCAATTCAGTGCTTTTGGCGCTAAAATTGATTTATGGCACTTCAAAGCTTGCAGTGGCTTCTGGAGGCTTGGGGACAAGAATCAAGGCCTGTCACATCTTTACTGGATCCTGATCCCCATATTGACAATCTGGTCCCCTAGAACTTCTTTAGTAGGCCAATAAACACTATACCATTAGGGCTGATATCAAGTTTTAAAGTCTGCAGATTGCAATTCCCCAAAGATGATGTTCCTTCTTGCTCACGTGCCATGCGGTACTGCACAGCCCATGGTGTTGATTTTGCCATTTTTGCAGCCTTCACGCTGATTTTGGACCCCTGGCTTTGAAATTGAAGGATAGTGGATCCGGTTTGTAAGGTCTGAGGCTCTGAGGTAAGCTATTATAGACTAAGCCATCCAAGCCAAGAATGGTAATATTGGTCAAATATAGAAGGGTTATCCAAGTTTGCAATAATAACTGAACTAAAGCCTCTAAAAGTTTATAAGGTATAAAATATGGGCCAAGCCAATTTATCAGACCTAAGGAAATAAAATAAAGTCTGGTCTCAATTACATAAGGCTGGGTTAAAAATTCTATCTCTAAGTTGGGATAATGATTGCTACCAACTGGGGGGTTAAAACTATCAACAATCAAAGTCTGAGTCCCACTATAAAGGTTGGCTAACTGATGGTAGGGATAATCAAAGGAGACCATAGGTAAGCTAAGATTTCAAAAGGAAACTAAGATGCAAGATAAAAGAAATTCAAAGGAAACACAAGCCACAAAACCTAACAAGGACCTTTTTGGGGTGCAAGTCAAACAATATTAATTTAATTTGAGACTGAGTAAAACTCAGAATTCTTATTTACATCTGGGTTTTTGAGGGGATCAAAAGGGGAAAATGGCCTAACCAGGATTGGTTAAGTTGGCCTGTATAAAAGAAAAAGCAACACACATGTGTGCTAGACTGTTTAACTTAAAAAAGTTAAATTAACAGCAAGGAAAAGACAAAGGCACAGCAGTTTGGTGCTTGGCTAACTCAAGAGAGAGCAAAAGCGACAAAAAGACAGGAAAAACTCAGTTCAAGGCTGCTTGCATTAAGCAAAACAAAAAAAGGTAATTGATTTGAACTTATTTAAATTAACCTTGCTGTTAGGTTCCGGGTTTGAGAACCATCTGTGGCCAAAAAGGTAACTTCAAAAAGATGAATTAACCATTAATTTAGGTTGAAATTTAGTTGTAGAGAAAGAGAAAAATAAGGGAAATCTTAGGAAATAATTGTTGGTTGTTGGAGTCCAAAGAAGTAAGAAAACCAATTTTTGAAAGCATCATAATAGCAGAATAAATAAAAGGAAAATTCTGACAATGTCCAAGGCGTACCACTTTGGCTACTGGGCTCTGTTGCTGTGATATGTCCATTTTGGGTTAAAAATAAAATAAAATCAGTTTATCTATATAATTTATTTATTATAACTTTTATCTGTCTAAATTTAATAGCATACTATCTTGTAGTTCCTATCATCTTTTTCATATTAGTTTTTAAACTTCTATATTAATTTTTTGGCCAGAAATGTGTACTTTTACCTGTATGCATTGACTCTTTTGATAACTTTCATTCCAAAACAGACACTCAGAATATTTATTTCCATTTTATATTCTATAGTGTATCTCTTAATTAGGATGAAATAGTAACAACATTATAGATTCTCTGATTTGTTTTGATATTTGATATTTTTGTTGGCTGTTTCAGTTGCTACAGTAGTTTGAAAAGCTATGGTGACAAGAAAAAATACTTCAGGTTTAAATGAAAATAACTCAGATGTAAAAAGATCAAAAATGAATGAATCTAGTGTAAATCAATATAGATTTCTCTACTTTTAATTTCGTTTACATCTGACTTATTTTTGTTTAAACCTGAAGTATTTTTGCTTGTCGCCCCATGTCAGGATACCAAGAGTACTGTGGAGCTCCAGCAGGTGAGGGAGGAGTCAAAGCAGGTACTGCCATAGTCCACCAGATGATGAGACCTAACTTTACCAGGTAGGAAAGGGCCTTTCCAGCCACAGCCCAGGGCCCAGACACTGGCAAGGCAGAGCCAATCAATCCTGTGAGCGCCAGGTAAAGCACTCCCAGGAATTGACTACTCTGGCCAGTGGCATCAGAAGTGGGTGGGGTTGAGATGGTTGGTTTGGGTGTCAGAGGTGGTTCCATGGGGGCCAGGTAGGCAGCAGGATTGTTATATTCCCCGTTGAAGATCAAAGGGTAGATGGTGATTGCTTTGCTGTCACAGACAATTTGGTAGGGTTCCTTGAGGGCGTTTGGGCGGGTGTACCACTGCAAGTCTTCCAAGGTCCAGGGTTTTTGATCAGGATTTGGGGGATACTCAGTGAAATGCACAGGGCCAAACAGAGTGTTGGGTGGACAGTGGTAGTCAAAGGCTTCGGGTTTGTCAACTGAAGTCTGACTATCTATCCCAGTGAGTGGGTGCTGATGCTTGGGTGCATGCAGATGAAAGAGTATCAAAAATATGTATGGGAACAGATTGGTGAACCAAAGGTTAATAACAACTTTATTTGGTAAGGATGATGATACAGAACTTTTTCAGATGCTTCTGATTTATATACTTACTTACATGCAGGTGCCTCTGGGCATTCTTCTGGTGCTATCTGTGTGGCAAGGCTTGATATCTCAGGTTCTGCTGTTTGGTTAGCTGCTTCATGGTCATTTTTGGGGGTTTCAGGAACAGTTATTTGGCTTTTTGGTGGTCCATCTTGGCTTGGCTGGCCATTGGTTCTGGCAGGTTTGGCTTCTGGGGTTATGGGGTTTCCCCCAATTTGATCACTATTTTTGGACTGGCTTGACAGGCTTTCCTGAGCCCAAAGAACTTGATTAAAAAGGGGTCCCCAATTGGGGCCCAGAACAGGCCCCACAGCTGTCACCAGGGCAGGAATGATTCCCGCACCTGGATTTTTGCTTTTCACAGTGAATCCAGGTGTGGGCAAATCTCTCCTGCCCGCTAGCCCCGCCTGGTAGCTAGGAGCAGGTTCAATTCCTGCCCAGGGCCTCAAAACTGTTACTTTTGTAACATCATAGCTTTTAAAACTACTGTATTAGGGTTTGTTGATGGATTGAGCTTTTGAGTTTAGTGACTGAGTTCATTTTGTTCTCAAAAACTATAGTAAACATAGTGTTTTTATTTTGTGACTGAAATCAATTTTTTCTGGTGATTAGAGTATTTGTTGTTGAACCATTATTTATTTGTTCTCAGGTTACATCATTTGTTGTGTGACTGGGAATTTTGCCAATTGGTGCACATTTTCTGTGGAATTAGCTCCTATTTCTATCAAAAATTTAAATTTTTTATGTGACTGAACCAATTTGTTCTGGACTGGACCATTTTTTTATCTTAACAGGTTAGAAAACTACTTTATATCTGCTTCTAAACATCATATTGTTGAGTGTGACTTTGAATCTCTCTCATTTTTACGTTAAGATTGATATGAAAGTCTCTTCAATGTATCACTACCCTGGATTTTATCCCAAAGATAACTTACTCTTATACCAGACTATCTACTTGGTTATTATATAGTTAGATATGGTTATTCTGTTAAACCTCAGCTTTACCTTTGAAAATTTTACTAAGCAGTATCTTAAGCCCTAGTTTTAGTTGATCTTCAACTATATGTGGATTGAGGTAGTGATTTTTTATCATTTAGATTTAGCATTTTATTATCCTGCCCTTTTCATCACAGTACTTCCACTTTCAGAAGTTTTATTTAAGAATATTCATCCACTGGTTGATTATTTTAGTGAATCTATACTTTTCTTGGGTTTACATCTCTCATTTAGTTGATTATGATAAACTTTATCTCTACTTCTCCATTACATTATCATGAAATTGGTCAAGCTTAAATGCTCAAGGATGTAGAGCAATACTTGGAAGTTGTAGTAGCATTATAAATATACTCAATGTCAAGAAGAAAAGCCATGCCAAAGAAAATTAGATTATAGCATTGAGCTAAACATGTCAAGTAGAAATTTCACAATTTTATCATATCCTGTTAAAAAAGTGGGGTTGATTTAGTCTTTATATTAGATATGATGAAAAATGGTTAGCCCAATCTGTGGCATGAATTCCTTAATTTTAAGCTGAAGCTTGTGCCGCCCAGCAGGGCCCCAGAGGTCCCAGGTTTGATTCCTGTTGCTCTCGCTTGCCCTGCCTCTATATTTGTTATTATTGGTCCTTACCTGCATTATGGAATTTTCCAGTATGGACCAGGATAGTCACATCCAATTATAGCTAAAAATAATAAATTTGCCCCCCAGTATGATATAATGGTGATTTATTGGACCCTAGTGGTAGTTGAATTTCCAACCAGGATTGGCCAAACAATCCAATACAGTAGTTTTAAAAGCTATGGCGACAACCAAAAATACCTCAGATTTAAACAAAATTATTTCAGATTTGAACAAAATCCAACTATCAGGTTAAAATATACACTCTGTTAACAGGGTTTATTGGCATTAATGGGAAAAATGAGTCAACACAGCAACAAAGGGCTCACACGCAAAGCAAAACTATTCAAAATACAATCTGAAATACATTGATTCACAAACAAAATGGTGTGAGTTGACTTTTGGTGTACATATGTTTACTATATGAATTGGTGACAAAATACACCCAAGCAAGGTGAGTCAAAACTCAAACCAAAAACAAAACACAATAGCAACTCACTATGTAAACAAAATCACTCACTCAGTGTGTGCAATGGATTATAATCATGAATGATACCAAGGTATATAAAATAAGGCACAAGATCTGAAACATAAATTTTAAAAATTTTGTGTTGGGTGTTTGAATTTGGCAGTAAAATCTAGGAAAATGGCTGGATTTTTTTGAGTATTCTAAAATGGGTGTTGTAAAACCAAAAACAACTAATTAAGAAATAAAAAATCTATAATTGGGATATTGGGTGGGAAAAACTCTAATTAAATATCCATATTCAGATAAAAGCAAAAAATAAAATTTGGGAGTAACTTAATTGAGTTTTATTTAATATTTTATTAAATTTTAAAATGGAAGGAACACAACAACAGAGTACCAATACACCCGTTGTGCGCCGCGGTTGCAGTTGCCCCCGCGGGTCAAAGAATAGAGTTAGTGCAACCCAAGTGCCTACTCAAGGAGGAGATGGGAGAGGAGAGTTCCATAGTGACGCTGCACTGACACAGCTGGTTCAAGGAGCACAAGCTGCTAGGATACGGAGCATCAACCCTTGGGTCCCAAAGCTGACCCGGAAGCCCACCAAGGTCACCACTACAAAGAAAGTTAGAAACAAGGAGGTAGAACTTACTTCATATGTGTTTGACGTTGTGTACCGGCAAGAGTTGGTCCTGTCAGCCATGCTGGAGAAGGTGAAGCCTGTACTTGATACTAGCTACAAGCCCTACGTCAGTGATAACAATCAGGAAGAGGACAAGGAGCCTGAGTTCTTTAGAACTGACACAGGACAGTTGGTGCTCAAAAAGGTTACTGCATTTTACACCAAGGTGCCCATGCCCTGTGTTGTGCCCAATGCCAACAAGTCAATCCCCACCGCTAAAAAGCCCGCTCAGAAGCACATCCCTGACATTAAACACATCATCCTGCTTAAGCTAATGTGTGAATTGGGCAATTGCAAGGCAGCCGCGGCCCTTGTCGGGGTGGATCCCAAGTACACCAGCAAGACCTTCAACAAGTTCATTGATACTGGCCGAGTCCTTGCCACGGAGAAATCCTTGCGTGTTTTCACTATGCTCACCAAGGAGCACAAATGGGCAATCCACCAGTGGATCACCCGGGACTGCCATCTTGAACTGGCAATTATACAGGCAATGGTCAAGTCCACTTTTGGGGTTGAGGTTCCCTTTCCTTTTACTACCATCTGCTGAAGAAGATGCGCTTTTCCTGGAAAAAGCTCAGGGTATCTCTGTACAATCAGAATAGCCCAACCAACATTGAGACCTGGAAAAACTACGCAGAGGCGTACACTGCCCTCAAAGCCAAGGGGATGGTCAAATTTTACTATATTGACAAATCAGCATTTGCCTCGTCTATGCGCAATGCATATGGCTATGTCTCCAAAGGCTCCAATGATAGGATGGCTTGGCGTGCTGAAGTCTGTGCCACAGCCTATTTAATGGTGGCTCTCCTTGGTCCAAAGGGGGTCAAAATGTACCAAATTATATTGGGATCTCACAATAGCCGGACCTTCCTATCATTTCTCCAATTGGTCCAGGAGCACCTGAGGCGCATGAGCCCGGGCTTCACTAACGTCATTGTGCTGGACAATGTTGGTCTCCATAAGGTGGCTGATATTCTTGAGGAATCCCCAATGATTGACACCAACAGCACAGTGGGCCCCCAGCAATTGGCCATGGCAAATTTGCGCCTTCTCTTACTCCCTGCTTATTTGCCTACCTAAATCCCATTGAGGAAGTCTTTGGGTGGCTCAAGCGAGTTGTAAATTGAGGAACTCCAACTGGGACCAAGGACCTCTTTAATTTGCTGCAGGCCGGGATCCACAACCTCCCAGCTGAGACCATGGCCAAATTCTATGGCCACACTGAATCATTTATCCCCACATGCCTAGCCAAACAGCCATTCAATTGAAGGCTTAGTGTGTCCAGTTTTTTTATATTCTCTAATTTACTATTCAAGATTTATTAATTATCATTTTACATTTAGATGCTTCCAAGACCGCAATCACATTCAGCAGGACAATCAATGAAGGTTAGTAATATATTTATTTATAATCATTTTTTATTGTGTCATCTAAGGGTATCCCAAACGCTTGATACTGGATTACGCAAACACATTAATATCACTTTTGGCAAATAAATATAATAATCAAAAAAAGTTAAATGTAATGTGTACAAATCAGAAGTAGATTTTATTGAAATATATTATTATGCTTTTATTAAGACCTTCTCTGGGATATTCTGAAAATATTTTTTGCTAAAATAAGAATTTGAAAATTTTATTATAATAAAAATAATATAAATTGCAATGGAATTATTTGGAAGAGATAACTATTAAGAGTGCCTGTAGTGAGTTCTTCTGTATGTACCCACCCCGCAATGGAGGTGGCGCACAACCTCCACCGCCACACCGTGGACGGTAGATACACCCTTATTAAAAAAACTCCTGCCTGCTGGTGAATGGGAGTAGGGTCAGGTGCAAATGGAGGAGCAGCTTCTCTGGCAGGGCTGCAAACCTGTAGATACCAGCCAGGACCAGGGCGTCCTGGATGACGTGATCCACTGAGTCATACCCCAGGGGGGGACCTTCTTCCTGTCCAGGGAGAGCCTGGCCTCGTTGATTCCTAGAAGGACCCCATCAAGATCCTCCACGCTGGTGCTCATTCCAAAGTAGAAGAGATACCCAAGGTAAGCCACCAGATGAAGCCTTTGTCCAGCAAAGGCTTTGTAACCGCATAGTTTATTGAAAACCACACTGATATTCTTATCATGCTTGGTCTTCACAAAGGTCAGCTCCATGGCTGCAGGGAACCCCATCTTGTCAGCACTCCAGGCCAACCCAAAGTTGGCAAGGAGGATTTTTGTCTTCTTGACAGCTGTTGCGTCTGCAACAGCCAGTTTTCCCACCGTGCGGCCAAAGTTGTCCAGCAGGTAAGGAATTGTGTGCTCCAAGGAGTAGCAGAAGCAAGCAGCCGCATGAGCCTGGCCCATCTCTGGTACATTCTTGAATGAGAGTGTCACCAGGATGTCCCAAACAAGCTCAATGGAGTTTACACAGTAAACTCCACTGAGAGATACCGGGTCCAGGTGGGCATTTTTGTAGGCAGTAATTGCCCACTTGGATGCCCCCTTGCCATGCATCAGCCTGGCTAATGCCTCCCGCGACATTGGAAAGGACCCATGGATGCGGTCCTTCAGCTCCCGCAAGACAGGGGGGACAGATACAGCTGCTTGGCCACATGAGTGGTGTAGTTGGCATAGAATGTGGCAGGGACAAAGGGGACCTGGACTTGGAGGAGTTCACCGTCTATTTTCTCTAAAAAACAGGTAAGTGTTTACAAATTTTTATTAATTTTATTTTTTTATGTTACCTTCATGTGTTTCTTCCTTGCCGGCTGCTTCAGCAGGCTTGACCATTCTTGGCGCAAGCAGTTGTGCAGGCAATTCTTTATCCTCTGTTCTGGCACACTTGGCAGGTTTGAGATGCTCATACATCTCTGGGTCGTCAACCCAGACAGACGGTGCAGAAAGATTGTATGCCTTAAATTGCAGGCCCTCAACCACCGTCTTCTGGATGTTGAGAAGACGCTTGATGGTCTTCTCAGGGGTGTCTGGTATTTTTGTCATTAGGGTCTTTGCGGACACTTTGTCAATTTTGTCCCCTGTAAGGACGGCAGCCTTGACCTTTGCCTTGACCTTGCGGTCAATGTCTTTGATTTTGGCAATTGCCAAGTTGAGATCCTTCAGAAGCTTCTCCAATTCTCTCATTGATTTTTTACTAACCTTTTCATATGTTTTTATAGCTTTTCCCCCAATAAATTCTGTATTATTTTGATACTGTTGCCTCTTTGTTTTCCCATCTACTACATTATCCCATCTTTTTACCCATTTTGTATATGTTTTACGCTCATCTCAATATGTGTCATTTGCTTTGTGTTGGCATTGTTTCCTTAATTACCATATTATTTTTGGCGCTTTGCACAGCCCCTTGTGAAAATATTAACAACAATTTGGTGATCAGCTAAATTTGAATTAGAAAATTATAGGTTAATTGTGTTTAGATAAAGTTGTTACTGATCTCAATTCAAAACCTTAATGATAAACTTTAAGCCAATCAGGAGCTGAGTGATAAAGTGGTTGTTGTGACATAAAGGGTAATTCAATAATTCTTTGATGTATGTGCACCAATCATATTAATTAGCGCACATGCATCAAAGAATTATTGAATGACACTTTATGTCACAACAACCACTTTATCACTCAGCTCCTGATTGGCTTAAAGTTTATCATTAAGGTTTTGAATTTAGATCAGTAACAACTTTATCTAAACACAATTAACCTATAATTTTCTAATTCAAATTTAGATGATCATCAAATTGTGTTAATATTTTCACAAGAGGCAGTGCTTGGGTGCTAAAAATAATGTGTTCTGGATTTAGATACATGGCATAGTAAATATATGATTTTATAGAAATAAGCTGAACATAAAGAACAAAACCAACTATAAACAAAGAGAACATGAACAATTGAAATTCAAAATAAAGATAATATAAATAGAAAATATTTGGCGGCAGGGGGTTTATTGGGGCAGGGAAGAGTGATGCCTAGTAGGCAGAATAGCACAAGAAGGAAGACGTAGAGGCAGTGCTGGCCTGGGGGGTCTGAGATTGGGTGGGTTGGGCTTGCAGGTGAGGGGTGTTGGTGGCGGGGGTGGAGGCAGGAGGATTTTGCGTGATGGCTGCCATATAACGCTTGCTGTATTTCTCATTGGTCATTGGCTGGATGGGCTGATAGGTGGCAGTGGCCTGAGGTGAAAGGCACTTATCCTTACGTGATTGGTTGCCCATGTTCACTTGGAAGACAATTTGGGCAAACAAGTCAGCCACCATTTGGCAGCCAAAGAGAAAATTGTGGTCAAGGACCCCAAGATAGAGAATGCTGAAAGCCTGAGAGCGGCGCTCCTGTAGTGTATCTCTAATGTTAAAGAAGACAACATCAGCCAGATAGATGTCTGCATGGCCGGTAGGGTAGACTGAGGCCTGGTGCCCGCGTTGCTGGATGGCCTTGAGGGCGGTGGAGCTACCCTCTATCTAGTGGCTCAAAAAAACCCAATATTTGGAATTTGAGCCATCCCAGGAGTCGAGTAATCCACCAAGGTTGTGGCTGTATGAGTAGCCATTGATGAAATCTGGGTTTGTCTGATAGTAGACAAAACCCTTGGCTGAAACAGCCAGAAACGCACCAATGAACGTCCCCTTCTTGACCTTCTTCCTTGCTTTTTGAGTGGCAGCTCTTTCTTGCTCGCCAAAATCATCAAAAGCTATTGATAGCTTGTAATAGAAGATGAACATGACATCATCAGTTAGACTAGTTAGGCATTGGACCAGGGTTGATTTGATGGCAGTGTCATACAGGGAATCCTCAGCACCATCCCATTGATTGCCGGAAAAATTGGTAAGAATCCATATTGAAGCCACCTTCCCATACATCCAGAGCTGCACCATGCGCTCAGACACCAAATGCCATGATGCGCAAGTTGCTTTCAGACCTGGGTCAAGGGAAGCTTGGGATCCCGCTAGAGGAGGTCAAGCATGATTGGGTATGACTCAGATATTTGTGACTCAGGAGCCTTCTTGGGCTTCTTGGTCGTCCCAATCAGATTCCCCCTGTTCATCAGGTTGTTGAATTCCCGCATGAAAGTAGCTCGGGTAAATTGCAACTGGGCGGCAATCTGTTCCCAGGACAGACCCTGTAGATTCAGTGCCACAATTTCTTGAAGAATTTGGGCAGTGATGATTCATCGCTTGGGGTGCTGGGCCAGGAGAGCTGAAGCCTGATTGGCTGTAGAGGGGGCAGGTTGGGTGGCAGCAGAAAGTTGTTCCAAATCAAGGTTGCCATTCTGGTTGGTTGGTGGGCAGCTGGTACGGGGGTGGGTACAGGAACAGGGGCAGAGCTAGATGCTAAGTGACTACTGAACAAGTCAAAGCCATAGGGGTCGGTGGCAGGTACAGGTCAGCTTCCTCGTTACCCGCCTCAAAGACTTGAGTGTAAACAGGTGCCTCCATGTTCTGAGTCTCGCCTCCATTGAAGCTGGCTTGGCTGCTGCTGGCTTGGCTGCTTGTGCTGTTGAAGATGTTGCTAGTAAAAACCATTGTAAAAAACCTAGGATAAAATCACTAAAAGTAGAAATTTTAAAATTTAATGATTTATTTTTATTGTAATCTTGAGCCCATATTTGGAAGGGTCTCAAAACCATTTCATACAGATCAGGATCCATGAAAATGAATAAAATACCTCTGTTCCTAAATTGGATAGCTGTTGATTGGCTGTTAAACTGTTATATTTCTATTTTAGGCTGCTCATACTACATATCTTGTGTGAGTTCATTTCGTTTTGTGCTTGTGGAATCTTGCTTCTAGATTGCTCAAATTTCATTTCATTTTAGTCCTTCTGTCGGTGCCTCATATGAATCCTGATTAGATTATAATATACTCCAGAACAGCATCCATCCATTTTGTTGCGTCAGTTCATTTCGTTTGTGGTTTGAACTACACCACTTGATGTTTGATATAATTTCGTATAATGGGCTAGTGAAATTTTGCTTTTTGTTTGACAGTTCATTTATTAACTGAAATTTTATAAATTAATTGAATCTTGAATCTCGCGCGACTTGGATTTCGTTCAAATCTGAAATCATTTCGTTTAAATCTGAAGTATTTTTGGTTGTCGCCATAGCTTTTAAAACTACTGTAAGTGATGTGACAACATTAAATTGACCCTCATATCCCCAATTCCTTTAAGCCGCAGTTCTTTTCTACCATCGTTTCTGACTTTAAATAAAGTTATTTTTTAAAAAATTGTGCCGCCCAGCAGCAGAATCGAGGCTTATTAAAATCAAACTCTGGATGAGCTCATAGAGATGATTCGGCCCAGCCCTGGCTAAAAGCCGCCTTAGTAAAGCGTATTATTAATATTTAAACAGTTTAAAATAACTCTTTGATACGGGAGGCCCAGGGCCAGAACCTGGCCGCGCCTGCCCGAAGCTCAACCTTAAATATTTTTAAAATGAGATCAAGAGTTTTACCAGCAACAAGACAAAAAGGTAGATAACCTTTTGTAATCGCCCCTTTTGATTGAAAATACTGCTCCCCATACATTAAGATTGTAAAGCAATTATGTATTTATATTTACTTGCAAAATGTTGTCTACTGGGATCCTTTTATGAGATTCAAATTTAATAGATTTACTTTAGACTGTGTATATACCAATCCAAGTTTTGTAATTTAAAATGGTGTTCAAGTTCAATTTCCAGGTAAGAAAGGGGTTGTTATTGTTGAATTAGAGTTTCCTTTTAGATTTTACTTTTTCTAGTTTAACATATTAGTTACCCTCTAGACCATTTCTTCTGATGATGGGATGGATTCAATAGAAGTAGATGTCCCTATAGAAGAAATAGTTGGCGGTAATCATCCTGAACTGACTCCAGCTCAAGAATTTGACATCAAAGAACTTGTAAGTTGATTCTTAAAGCTTTATCTGAAAAGTGGATTCAGGGCGAGCCTGCTTTAGAGCTTGGTATTGTCAAAATTGAGGGAACGCCATTCGCCCACAACAAAAGTACCCAAATATTAAAACGATTGCTTGCCGACATCAAACTCCAGCTTGCTCAAGAGGATTCAATGGCATCGGAAAGTGCTGAGGAATTAATTCGAAGTTGGATGGATGGGCAAGATGTAGTGACTCATGTTTACGAAGGTTCCCTAAAATACTCTGCTTCTAATCAGACTAGGTGGCTTTAAAACATGGGAATCAGCAATCGACTTGTCTACCTTTCTACTGAACCAGAGTCCAGATACATTTAACGAGAAAACAATTATCGAGGTAATATATTTCTCAGATGACTAATCCCTCAGTTGGGATGTGGTTCTGGAGTCCCTTCCCTAGCATTGCTTCGCAACTTCCGTCCCAGTCGTCTTCACTTTTGTGATTACAACAAGGAGGTCCTGAGACTGGCTACTGCTCCCAACCTGGCGGCTAATGTCTTGGCTCAAAATTTAAACAGTGATGGAGATATCCCACTCGACCTTGAAATCACCTCCGAACTTCTTTCTCAGTTATCATCCACTGATAGATTTCGCTTCTTTTTTGGCGATTGGGCCGGATTGGTACTTCAACCATGTAATACTTTTAACATCCACAGCCTTCCATTATTAGTACTACTCATGAACCTCTTTATGACGTTGTTCTTACAACCGAGACCCTGTACACTCCTGAATTGATCCCAAAGCTATACAATACTCTTCTCAGTTTAATGGCTAAGCCTCATGGTGTGGCGTAAGTCTTTAGGCTGCTGGTTTACCTAATCCCTTTAGTTATGTAGCCGCGAAGACCGTCTACTTTGGCTGTGGAGGTGGAACTCTGCAATTCAAAGAACTTGTCAATTCAGGAAATTTGCTTACTTGCCAAGTTGGCTGGTCAACACATTCCGGGGTAGCTAGAGAAGTTTTAGTTCTAAGGTGGAAATAGTGCCTGAAATGAGAAAAGAAATATTTAGAATTATGTTTCAAGATAATTTCACATAATACCCACACTTTTCTTCTGGGGTTGTTTAAATTTAAGCTACCAGGAATTTGTGATTTAAATACAATTTACTGTATGACATGCCCATAGACAAAAATAGACTTAGACTCTCACAGAAAAATCAATTCTAATTTATTGGAGATGAGGCTATTGTCAATTAGAAAATGATTTCGTTTTTATATGCTGTATGAAGGGTACATTTAGAACTTTGAAAATATAGTTCGTTCATTGTTTTGACACTTTGCAAGTGTATATATTATCACTTTTTTACATAAAGTTATATATCTTTAGAGTTATTTGTCTAATGGTTCATGGCTTAAAATTTGTCTGTATAAGAAAGTAAATAACTAAGAAGCTTTTGTTTGACTGGTTGTCTTTAGAGATAGGTATATTATTTATAGAATTGGCTGGCCTAAAAAGTGTTTATATATCAAAAAGATTTGTCTTAATACCTTTTTAAGTGATTTAATGCATATAATGCCTTAAGACCCTCTGTCTTATCATGATATGTGTAAATTGCCTCTTCTGAGGCCAAAAATATCAATTACTTCCTTGAAGCATAGGGTGTTGTCAAGATTTTGTGTCTTGGTATAAGTTTTTATCAATAGATTTGTTGATTAGCATTGTTGGTATAGGGTTGATCTGTATGAATACAGATCTTGCCACTGATTGGGGCTTGTATGAGGAGCTGGTGGTAATGGTAGAAGGCTTGGGTGAGACAATTTGGAAGGAGGCTTCAAATCAATGGACACAGCACTGGCAGATGACAGTTATCAAGAAGCTTCCACAAATACTGACAAGAAATATCTGTTACCTGAAACAGGGTGCTACTCAGAAGAGGTTCTGCAAAACAGTAAAAGATAGAAGTAGAGAAGGTTTTTAATCTATCAAAGAAGGGTAATTTAATTCCTACTTCCCTCATCTATAGAAAAGCCACTTATTTGGGCTTTAGACACCCTCTTGCCAAAATAACATCTTACGCTTCCAACTCTTACTTGGCCAGGCCATTTCTACCCCAGACTGCCAGTTTCAACCTCCAAAGTTAAGCATATATGCACTTCAGTGGTGTGGGATAACAATGCTTAGTAGTTTCCCTCTTCACACCATAAGAAGTTATATACTGACAATAGCAGGGTTCTGGTAGGATTATGGTAACAGTTTTCTAGTCCCCAATACAATTAATAGATAGGTGAGTCAGGGGTTGGAAAAATAGACAAACTTTTGGCAGAGCCTCATCCTTCAGCAATTGGGGGTTTACTTTGATCTATAGCCTTGATCCAGCGGCAACTGTGGTAAAATTAACTACTGTGTATGTGAATCTACTAGTATTTTTGGCTTAAATGATTTAAGCTAATTTTTACTAGTAATTCAGGGGTTTGAAACCAAAATCCAATATTAGATTCACTGGAAGTTGACTCTGTTTAATAAATCTGTTAGCTCAAAGACCGATTTAAGGGGCAATTTATAAGTAAATTTACTAATGAAAATTAAAATCACTTGTGCTTGACACTCTAAAAGAAAAAGTGGTAAGTTCAACACTTTTTAAGCCAAATCCTAATTTTATTGATATTACATATATGTGCTTATATAATCTTTATTCTTTACTATCATATTTTTATTATTAGTGTCCATAGTTGTTGATTAAGGTCTCAAGCACCGCTATACTGGATTTAGTGGTCTAAACATTAATCAAATGCCCCACTTGTTTTATATTATGTCTATTCTGGGTGTGTAGATCAAGTGGTGCCACATAAATTAAGCCCAATTTATTGATAGATTTCATATGTACTTTATTAAAAACAGAAACTTGACTCCCCCTCTGTTCAACACTATCCACTTGCTACATGATCAGTGTGGTGATCCACATGTGTGTTGTTTTGCAGGCAAGGGTTGATTTGGCTTCAAATAAAGACGATATTGTTGCAACATCTTCGATTACTCCCTCTCGGAAAATTAACACCCCAAGTAAATCACTGAGCGGCTCACTGAGTGGTTCACTGCCCAGCCAATAAACTGGCGGCATCATTATCAGTTAGCCATATATGACGGAGATCACTCAATCCAGGTCCTAAATGGAACACAACTTGATTAAACCTCGTGACTCAAGAGGAACATTACTCAGATAAGCCCCATGACCTCCATGACGTACATGGACAACATGTGGCTTGTCATGATACTATATATTAACCTATATTCATATTCAATAAAGTATCATTCTCTTCTATAATCTTTCCTTTATTTTGTTTATTATACTTCTCAGAAGT
>QTSX02007410.1:0-71638 GCA_014839935.2 Entomophthora muscae | reverse complement strand
CATTCTGCTGCTATTTCACAATATATCTGATGACTCTGACATGGATGATTCTTATATAGAAGATCATGATGCCTATGGGTATTATGTCCTGGCTGTCCCTGAAACTATTGCTGTCCCTTACAAGTTACACTCTGGGAAAAAAAAAACTGCTAAACCTTTGCCTGAAGCCAAAGAGGATGTCTATTGTCCATACCTCACTCAAGCTAAGAGGTCTCCTGTGCTTGTAGAGTCTTCCAAAGAAGAAGCTGAAGTTGCTGACGCTGTATTCAAGAATTTTTCAGTCTAGCTTCCTCTCCAGACTGTCTATAAGGAGTTTTCAGGCTTGAGATGAATGATCAAAAAGTGGCACAAGGAGCTAGCAGAAGCTCAGGACATCCTGGTTGTCCTCCCACCCTTTGGTTGTACCACTACTTGTGTAGAGATATCTATCTAAAAGGTGAAGATCAAGGTCGTCTTGGACACTGGATCTCCAGTTAATGTTGTCTCCTTGAAGCTTGTCAAGAAGCTCAAACTTGCCACTGACTTTAACTATCACCAGTATTATGGTACATCTGAGCTATAAACAACTTGCACTATAGGGGCCTATTCTGCCCTTCCTATGCAGTTTGACAAGCTACTCTTAGCCGCACCTGCCTTAGTCTTGGAGAATGAGAGTTACAATCTCCTAGTTGGTCCTCAATTCCTTAGGGAGTACAATGTGATCATCAACTTAAAGGATGGCTACCTCTCTATCTTAGGGGACAAGGTCCCTCTGATCTTTGAGAAGCCTGTTATAGTTCCCAGAAAGCGCCTCAAGACATATGCCTTAGAATATACCACTGGTGTTTTCACTCTAAAATACCGTACCCATTCCTCTAACATGAAGTGCCCTCCTATGGCTTGTCCTGCGTCTGAAGGGATTCCTCTCTGGGCCACTTCCGCTGTGACCATTCCCCCTGGATCTCAAGCTATCTTAGACTCTCAGATATGATATGAGTTACCTGAGAGCACGTTCCTGGAGTTGTACTCTCCTCCCTTGCTAGGGTGCAACAAACTCTACCTCTGCCCAGGGATCTTAGACGTCTCTCATAAAGATCCTGTTCAATTGCTGGTAGCCAACTTGACTTCTCTCCCCATAAATGTGTCTAGAGGGCAGGTTATTGGCTATGGCAAGTTGCTGAATGCTCCTGATGTCCTATTGCTACATCCCTTTGGTACGTTCCAGGACTTTAACTTACCTGAAGACAAGCCCCAAGTCCTATCTTTGTTTACTGTGCAGATTTCCTGCAACTATCCCTGGTCAAACATAAGGAGGTGCTTGATATGATAGATCACTTTTCAGATATCTTTGCTAAAGATAGAACTGATCATGGTCTAGCCAAAGGTGTTATTCATCAGATCAATACTGGTGACACTCCCCCTTTCAAGCTAAACCTTATTGCCACAGTCAAGTAGAGGGTGCTCAGGTGTCTAAAGAGCTCAAACAACTTTTAGATGCTGGACTTCTTGCTCCTTCCCAAAGTCCATGGGCTTCCCCCTTGCTCATACTGAAGAAGAAGGATGGAGGTCATCATATTGTAATGGACTACTGACACTTGAATTCCTTAACCAAAAAGGATTCCTACCCCTTACCACACATTGATGATGCTCTCTGCTGCCTTGGAGGCTCTAAATTCTTCTCTGCTATGGATCTAGCATCTGGGTACTGGCAAGTTGATCTCTCTCCTGAGGATAGACAGAAGGCTGCACTTATCACCTCTGAAGGACTATTTGAGCCTACTGTATGCCACAAGGACTCTGCAATGCCCTGGCTACCTTCCAACAAGCCATAAACTCCATCCTCCATGATCTGAAGGTTTTATGTGTCTTAGTGTACCTATATAATATAATAGTCTTCAGCAATAACTTTAAGGATGACATGGCTCACCTCAAAGAAGTGTTTGTAAAAATCCGAGAGGCTGGCCTTAAACTGAAACCATCTAAGTGTGCTTTCTTCAAGGAACACCTTGAATTCTTGGGCCATGAGGTAACCCAAACAGGGATTTTCCAAATGACCAAGAAAGTTGAGGCCATTGACAAAATGCTTCCACCAACCAACCTGCAAGAAGTACAAGTCTTATTGGGTATGATGAGTTACTACTGTTGAAACAGCAGGCTTGACCTGCCAGCAAGGTTCCAAACAAGCAGGTTTGTGATCTGCAATCTGATTACCTGGCCACTCAAAGCCAGACTAGGAAGTCAACTCAAATTGCCAAATACAACAACATGAACAGATGATGATCCTTTATGGTGGATACCTTGTTTTGGCACTTGACTAATTACCAGGATCAAGCACCCCCTTCACCATCCAGCCGTGTGATCAACACAATCATGTTCCTGTTATCCTTGATTCACAATGACTATATAATCATTATCTCTCAATAAAGATTATTATCTAGCTTCTAAATATTTTCCCCCTTGTAACTCTGCTAAAACAGCACAGTTACAACATTGGTAGCACAGGTAGGTTATCCATCCTACCTTATCTTGAAAAATTCCGCCTGTTGCCCGCACGCGCCGCAGCCAACAAATCCTTGACAGAATTATGTCTGGCCTCCTGCTGGACTGGATTGCGTACACCCCTGGTACCAAGATACCCGATGGCTTTGTCCTGTACCAGAATACAATGATTCCACTACCCACCTTCAACGCCATGTCTGCACAAGGGCTCTTTTAGGCTCTCTCTTCTATTATGCTGCCAAACAACAAAAACACCATGCCTAACTACGTAGCCCAAAGACTGTGAAGTACTGCCTTGGAACCTTTTGCCAGGGCCAACAACAACAACACTGCTGCATGGATCCAGTCCTCCCAGAGCAAGCTGGCCCAGATAGAATGCCCACAGCAATTTTGGATTACGGAAATCTCCATCCACCTGACCCATGACACTGGCACCTGATGTGACAAGTGGCACAAAGAACACGCCAACAAGAACTGGGATACCTTCAAGCAAGACTTCTTGGCAAGGTTTGTGCTTAAGGACACGGCGCTCATGATCATACACCAAGTAACAAACCTAACCCAAACAGGCACTGTGAAGGAACTCACCCGCGCCTACAAGGAACTCCAACTTTGTGCACCATCTGAAATGGCCTTTGACACCCCAGCCACACACCTCATGTACTACAACGCCCTCAAGTTGCATGTAATGAGACACGTGAACCTGGATCAAGTGACCAACCTACAAAGTCTGTACTGAGAAGCAGAGAAAGCGGAACAAACCTCCAATGCCCTTAATAAGGCACAAACAGGAAAACAAGAGAGACCCAAGGATTCCCACACAGGTGGGCGCTCCACTCAACCAACCCCTGGAAGCAACAGGAACAACACTAACCATAAACCCACAGGTTCAAATGGACATGGAAGTGGGAACAATGGCCAGTCAAATTATACCCATTTCTGTATCACTGCCACACAAGGCAATCAAGACAAGGGAAAAGCCCAGGGAGAGCATTAAGAAAGCTAAGCTCTCCCCACACAATTCCTGACTTGCCCAATGATGAGTATCAACTCAAGGAAGTGGATCAATGTCCAATGATTCAAGTACCCTTGGAAGACCTGGTACTGTACACCATTGCCAGACACCCAAATAAACTGATGTCTTACCCTTTCTGTTTTTGAAGCTACACAGGCTTGACACTCCTGGACTCAGGCGCGGATTGAACCCTAGTCAACAGCAGCTTTGTGGACAAGTTCAAGCTAGCCAATAATCCTTTGCAGATTAAAAACATGGTTTTAGCTGATGAACATCACATTGCTGTAACAAGGGAAGCTGCCCCCTTCTCTGTCATGCTTGAGAACCTGCACTCCATCATCTAAGGCCCTGTCATCAACTTTTCAAAATTTGACATTGTACTGGATTTTGATTGGCTGCAAAAGAACAATCCCCACTTAGACTAGGCAACCTTGGTATTGACCATCAAACATGAAGGTGTCAACCACCAGATCTACCCTGACTAGGTGGACCAACTCCTACGCAACCACGTCTTTGTGCGCATTACAGAGACCCTGGACAAAAGAGAAAACCTGAAGACAATCAACCGGGACTCCTGCCAGTACAATATCATACACTTCAAAGACCACCAGACACCACCACGCCTCAGGATTACAAAATTGTAGCCCGCCATCCAGAAATCTTTGAGGAGGCTTTACCCGGGTTACCTCCAGAAAAACATATCCAATATTCCATTCAACTCAAGGGAGCTGTACCCAAAGCACAACCCATCTACTGTCTGACCCCAAATGAAGACAACACCCTACATGCCTACCTCAAGGAGGCCTTGGAGAAAGGACTCATCTGTCCCTCACAATCTCCCTTTGGGGCCGCCTTATTCTTTGTGGCCAAGAAGGATGGCACCCTGCGTCTGGTCACAGATTACCGAGCCCTAAATAAGGTTATCATCAAGAATTGTTACCCACTACCACTTATTGACGACCTCTTTGATGCTCTGGGCGGTGCCACAGTCTTCTCCAAGATTGACTTAACTGCAGGCTACAATCAGATCTGTATTAAGGAGGAAGATATCCTTAAGACGGCCTTCTGTACTAAATACAGCTCATACAAATGTGTGGTACTCAATTTTGGTATGTCAAACTCCCCTCAATCATTGTGACCTTCCTGAATAAGGTGTTTGCCCCTCACATAGGCAAGAATGCCTTAGTCTACCTCGACAACATTATTGTCTATAGCACCTTGGTAGAACAGCATCATAAGGATTTAGAGGCAGTCTTTGCTACCCTGGCACAACACAAGCTGCTAGCCAAACCCTCCAAATACTAGTTCTTCCGCAAGCAACTGCCTTTCCTAGGGCACATAGTCTCAAAAGACAGCATCAAGCCCAACATTCAAAAGATACATGCCATCTGCAAGATGCCATCACCCAAAGACAAGTCGGAACTCCAAACGTTCCTGGGAATGGTGGCCTATGTACGCCGTTTCATACCTGACTGTGGCGTCTTGATGGCACCCCTATCTGCCATAACTGGAGCCAAATCCAAGTTTGTATGGACCCCATAACCTGACCTCTACTTTAGATGCCTCAAGGAGAAGCTCACAACAGCACCTATCCTGCAATACCCCAAACACAATGGGGAGTACCAAATGGAAGCTGACGCCTCAGACGCATTCATTGGGAGAGTACTACAAATCAAAAATAATGATGGTGACTTCCTGCCTGTAGCCTACAAATCACGCAAACTGACAGACAGCAAGTGCCAATATCCTATACACGACAAAGAGTTGTTGGTGATTGTGCACTGCCTAGTCAAATGGTGCTGTTACCTAGAACAACAGGAGGAGTTCACGGCATTGACCGACCACAAGTTGCTCATATACTTCAAAACTAAAGCAAATCTACCTCACTGTCAAGCCCGCTGGATGGAACTTTTGGAGAGATTCAATATGCTCATACAGTACAAACCTGGACCCAAGCTTGCCATGGCAGACGCCTTCTTGAGCCTGTATGTCTGTGCCACAAGATGAGAAAATGGGCTCAACCTAGACTGGCCCCTCTTGGTACTACAGACAAAAGACAAAGGCTTCCCCCCTGGAACAACTAACATAACAAAGGAAAAAGTCATCAAAAACAAACACCTATTCACTGATGTGTATGAAACCTTGCACTGAAAAATGTCTGACGGGACTACCATCTCTTATATCCCCACACACCAGCAAGTGGACACCATCCTACGTTACCATAGAGACCTAGGGCACACAAAAAGTTGTAACCTCTACAAGTTCCTTAAACACAAAGCATGATGGCCAACCCTGTACCGGGATGTTCAGGAGGTCTTAGAACAATGCAAAGTATGTGAGAAGTTTGCAAGAATCAAAACCCTACCAAAGTCAGTACTACCTATCTGCATGCAACTACCCTTCAGGGTGTGGGCCCTAGACATTGTAGGCCCCATGCCAGGAAAACATAACGATAGGAAATACATCATCACTGCAATAGAATTTGCTACATGATGGCTAGTAGAACAAGCAGTAAAGACACATACTGGTAACAATGTGCGGCAATTCATAGGAAAAGAAATCATCAGCAAGTTCAGAAAGTCAGAACTCCTGATAACCAACGGAGGCAAAGAATTGACCTCTGAAGACACCAACATATACCTCACCAAGAATGGGGTCAAGCACATTGTGACAACACCTTACCACCATCAGGCCAATGGACATGTGGAGCGGCTAAATGGCAGCCTCATGCAAGCCTTGGCCAAGCTCACTGCTGGGAGACCTGAAGACTGGTATAAGCAGCTACCAACTGCACTACTTGTATGCCAAACTTGTGTGAACAGATCCACCAGGAAAATCCCTTTTGAGTTGGTATATGTCACAAAGCCCAATATCATCTAAGCAATATCAGAGCCGAAGCTGGAAATTACAAGCAAGGTCCCCCCTTGTTCAGATCCCCAGGTCATAGAGGCCAATGGTGATTAAACAGAGAGAGAAAACAAGCGTCTATAAAAGACATTAATCCCCACCCAAAATAGACACAAGGTTGGTGACAAAGTTTGGGTCATGAACATTGACAAAAGTAAACTAAAACCCAAAAAATTAGGCCCAGCAATAATCCTAAAGGTAAAAAAATAATAATTACCTCATTCAAGGACTCAGGAAACGTAAAAAAGACAAGGTCCTCCACCATGATTGCCTGAGACCCTGCAAAGCAAGACAGAGACAGTGTGAGACTTCCTTACCCGTCAAAGAACAACAGTTAGTCCAGTATGACGCCCAGGCTCCTGACAACCTCCCTGACAACCTGCCCCAGAGGAGACCAACCTTCAGTGGAGGGGGGTCAAAACAGCAGGCTCAACCCATCAACAAGGTTTTGAGTAAGCGGGTTTGTGACCCGCAACCTGATTATCCAGTCACTCAAATCCAGACTAGGAAGTTAACTCAAATTGCCAAATACAACAACATGAACAAACAATGATCCCTTATGGTGGATACCTTGTTTTGGCGCTTGACTCATTACCAGGATCAAGCCACCCCCTTCACCATTCCACTGTGTGATCAACACTATCATGTTCCTGTTATCCATGACTCACATTAGCTATATAATTAAAATCTTGCAATAAAGAATATTATCTAGTTTCTAAATATTTTCCCCTTGTAACTCTGCTAAAACAGCACAGTTACAACAATAATCCTAAACATTTGAGGATCAATAGTAAGTGTTGTCAGGCTATGACATCTGGCATTGAAAAGAAACAGATTGGGGCTCTTGAAAAAAATGTGTTTGGAGAAGATGACTGGTTTCAGAACCAAAAAATCTGGCATATTCCACTTTACCTGGCTTCTTGATCATATCAGCTGTTTGAAATTGAGGCCTAATAACCCTTTGTGGCCAAGTACTCTTCCCAGAAGTTCTTAATGATCATTGACTCATTTATTAAAAATTTAAGTTCTACTAAAAATTTAAATAAAGCCTTAGGGTAGTTTTAATTTTATTATTATTATTTTTAAGCCTAACTAGCTATTCTGATAACTGATTATATTATCCTTTACTGCCCCTAATATCAAATAGATTTTTAATATGTTATTCCAACTGAACTTATATTATTAACCTCTTTTTGAACCTTGTCGGGATTCATCTTACAGGCTGAGCTGTAAGAAGCTAGTTTGGATATGGTAGAAGAATAACTAAAAGTAGCCAAATTACCCAACTGGTTAAAATGAATAACATAACCTAACTCATATTCTGTTATTGGTTTCTACAGTGGTTATACTACATGCCTTTCCCTTTTGATCTAGGTATGCTAAAATTTAAACCTGCATCTGGTCAAATAGTAAGCCAATCAACATTGTATATTTTGATGGCTTGTTGTTGCCTTTGCCTTCAAAGCTATCTCTCAGCTAAAGCCTTAAACCATGTGTTGTTGTGGCTCACTTTTGAGCCCATCTATCTCATGATAGTGCTATACTTTTAGTTTTGTTTTGCTCCCACTATGGAAGTCTCTTGGGATGTCAAATTACTTTTGGGTGAGAACAGTGTGAATGGACCCACCACCCTAAGTGGCTGTGCTATGCAAAGGATTTCCCCACATGAGCTATGTGTATTGAGGCTGTTGTGCACTTCCCCAAAGAGCTTCATCATGAGTGAAATGTGTTTGCTTCAAGCAGTGGTGAGTCTTTTAATTCTTTGATCAATGTAGTAAGACAGAAATAACACTTATCTAGCTTGTAGGAAAAAAGAAAGGCTCAAATAGACCAAGTATCGGAAAAAATTAATTTAGGGTTTACAATGACACCTATCAGCCAATTTATGTGTCATATTTGTAGGAAGTCTGACAGTACACCCCACCTTTTTCAATGGTTTTTGTACTAGCTTAGTTTTAACCAAACGTTCACAGTAGAGGGTTCCAAGAAGGCAATAGTTCATAACCACCTCCAACATACTAGCACTATAATTGTATGCTAAGTTGTTACTCTTGCTCACCAACATCAACTACAACCAGTCACTTTAAGAGGTATGTACCTCAGGGTTTCAGATGGATTTTTGCCAAGTGTACATTTTTAAACCATTAGTCTTTATATTGATTTCATGCATTTGAATAGCTATACCTGGAATGTTTTGATGTGATGTATACAGTAGTTTTAAAATCTATGGCAACAACCAAAAATACCTCAGATTTAAACAAAACAATTTCAGATTTGAACAAAATCCAAATTGCGCATAAATCAGGATTAAAATAATTTAAATATTTTTATTAATAAATGAACCATTAAACAATAAATGAAATTTTACTTGCATATCATACAAAAGTATATCAAAGATCAAGCAGCTTAGTTTAAACCACAAACATAATGAACTGACACAACAAGTGAGATGGATGTATGCTATTCCAGAGTATATTATAATCCAATCAGGATTCATTTGAGGCACCAAAAGAAGGAATAAAATGAAACATAATTTGAGAAATCTGGAAGTGAGATTCCAAAAGAACTAAACAAAATGAACTCACACAAGATGTGTAATATGAGCAGCCTAAAATAGAAAAATAACAGTTTAACAACCAATCAACAGCTATACAATTTAGGAACAGAAGCATTTTATTCATTTTCATGGCTCCTGATTTGTATAAAATGGTTTTGAGAACCTTCCAAATATGGAATGTTGATTACAATAAAAATAAATCATAAAATTTTAAACTTCTACTTTTAATTATTTTATCCTAGGTTTTTTACAATGGTTTTCAACAACAACAACATTTTCAACGGCACCAGCACCCAAGCCAGCTTCAATGGAGGCAAGGCTCAGGAGGTGGAGGCACCTGTTTGCACCCAAGCCTTTGAGGCAGGTAATAAGAAAGCTGACCTGTACCTGACCCCCAACTCATATGGCTTTGACTTTTTCAACAGTCACCTAGTGTCTAGCTCTGCCCCCGCTCCTGTACCCACCCCTGCACAAGCTGCCTGTCAACCAACCAATCAGGATGGCAACCTTGATTTGAAAAAACTTCCTACCACAAGCCAACCTGCCCCCTACAGCCAATCAGACTTCAGCTCCCCCAGCCCAGCGCCATAAACGCAGAATAATTACTGACCAACTTCTTTGGGAAATTGTGGTACTGAACCTGCAGGGTCTGTCCTGGGAACAGATTGCTAGCCAATTGCAATTTACCCAAGCCACCATAATGAAGGATTTCAACAATCTAATAAACAGGGGGAACCTGGTTGGATAACCAAGAAGCCCCCCAATGTCACGGTAGGTTCCATCATGCTGGGAATTATCTGACCAAGTAGAAAGGCTCAAAAAAGCTAGCAAACTTTTAATAAAATTGACCAAATTAACAGATTTAAATCAAACGGTCAATTGCAAATGAGTTACAGATGCTCCAGTCTGCCAGCTGAAACCAATTCCTCCTTGCAAATTGACGTTGATAAATTGAGTAATTTGAGGGTCACCCAATACAAGCTTATTAATCATCATGGTTGTCAGAAATTGGTCACTCAAGGGTTTTTTTTGCAACCTAGACCAGATACTCACTTGAAAATGTAGAAGAAATAGGAGCCCAGGATCCAGGTGGTATTGTTTAGTCAATTTTTGATATATATTGAATGATTTTCACTGTTTCAACTCTAAGAGTTGAGTCGTCCCAAAAAAAATTTCAATAAAAAATCAAATATCCCTTGGTCTAATTTACTTTTGAAAATGCATCCTGTAGTTAAATTTTTACACTACATTCCCTACAATCCTATTCTAAGCCAGATCATTGCTGGAAGATGGGGCTCTGCAGTTAGAACTTTGTTGTCAGCTCCTCCCAATGTTAATTCAATGCCTGCCAATCTTGGAGTGGTTCCCCCTGTCTTTGAAAATGAAAATTGTATTGCATCTCAATGTCCTGAATTTTATTCTGAAGATTCTCTGATGCTTTCAAAGGCTATTCATCTTGGACTATTTTGGTTAGGATTACTTATTTTACTTAATCCTAGTATCTCATTTGTAAATTTTACAAAAAGGTATTTGAAGCTGCGCTGGTGGTTAATCATTAACTCTATGTGGATTTGGGTGGTAATTCCCCACCACTTAGAGACAGCTTCTTACTATCCCACAATTTCTGTCACATTACTCAACTCTTCTACATCTGAGTTTTTGGAAGCAGTTTGTCATGAATTCATGTTTCTTTTCTCCTGCCCCGTTGAGATATCTGTGTTTATCATGAAAATTTGTATCAGTTCTTTCCTGAGGTTTAAGTTTGGGCTTTTCTTTAATTTGTGGTTTCCATCTCCGGTTGCAGTTGTTGAGACTGGATCTTCTGTTTCCTATTTCTGCCGCACTATGTCATTTAGGCACCCGGATTGTTTTCCTGCTCCACCTACTGATGAATTTTTGCATGAAGTTTTGTAAGCTTTATCATTCTATTCTGGTTCAAGTCTTAGTCACAAATAACAAGTTACCATGTGATGACAAAGGTTTCTGAGGATGCTCATGAATGGTTGTTGTCCGCGGTGGAGCACAATCCACGTGTTTTAACTGAAAGGCATCTCTGTACCCTTTGTTAAAATTTTTGTATGTATCTATTGAGGAGCTCAAAGTATATTGTAAATTGTACGCCTTCCAACAGGGTACTACATTGCTTTTGATATTCCTTCCTCAGTTTGTTGCCTACTACTGTACAATAAATGTTCTGAAGGTGAATAAACTCTCAGCGTTGTGGATAGCAGTTGACCAGAATACCCAGGGTCTGGCAGTTTGGGATTCCCTGTTAACCACAACTGAGGCCCTGGTAAGCTAAATTCTTTCTCTGGTCTCAAATCTGTTGATTTCCAAACAAGGTTTAATGAAAGTTGAAGCCAAACTTGCTGTGTACTCCTTGTTTTCTGGGACTCATTCCATGGTGGCATCCTCCAGCCAGAGTCAGGATCATTCTCACTGTGGTTCTTCTCAGTTGCAATCAGCAATTTTGAACAAACCCGTCAAGGTGAATGAAGCACCAGTAGTGTCTGCCCCTAAGAGTTCATTGACTATACTTCAGCACATTGTGCCTGCAAAGCCTTTGACAGTCAAATACAAATAGTTGTCCCTCATTCCAATTGATCCTGATCATCCTGTTCTTCCAGCTGCTGTCCAATAAATTATTGAACAATATTTCCAGGAGCACCCTGCCTCTTTAGCCGCTGTCTGTACCACCAAAGAGAATCAGGACCCTGCCAAGATTGCAGCATTAGCTGCAAATAAATTTACTTCTGATTACTTCTTGTTTTATGGTAGCACTGATAACAGTCAAACTATCTATCTATTGGCCGGCCATTCTGTTGGATACAGGTGTTTCCAAGAACTTTATGAGTGTTTAGACCGCGGACTTGCTGCAACTCAAGTATCACCCTGGAATGCTTGTTAGGGGTGGAAACTGTCAAAATTTTCCCTCTAACCAGCTTAAGAAGCCCGTGACGTTTGTAGTTGCAGGTCAGTCTTTTACTGCAAGGTTCTCTATTTTCTCTACCCTTATGTATCCTATTATTTTGGGGGTGGGCTGGTGGCAAGACCATAATATAACAACCTTGCTGAAAGAAAATGAGCGGCAAGTGGGACACTCTTTGTGCATATCCATCTGTATTCTGTTGTTAGGTATGTCTGAATTAGAGCAGTCTTCTGGGGCCATTCAATTGGTTCCTGTTCCTGTCCCCTCAAGTTTGGATTTACCAGCATGCCTGCACCCCTGGTCTGCAACATTCAACACTACTAGGGGCGAGGTTCTTCCCAAGCACACTCAGTTTGACTTTGACTTTAAAGTTACTGTTGATCTGATTTGTATTGTGTCTACTATTTACCCTTTAACCTTGAAGGAAGATGCATGTTTAGAGGAGTGGACTTGTGGAATGTTGGCAAAGGGATACATTTTCAAGAAGGCTTCATCAATCTGCTCCCCATTGTTGTTCATGCAAAAGTCTTTTGGGTCTCTTTGTCCTTGTGTTGACTACAGGAATCTGAATAACATTACAATTCCTGATCCCTATCCCTTACCTCTAAAAGCTCAGATTTCTAGGTTTGTTGAGAAGGCAAATGTATTCTCAAAACTTGATCTGTTGAAAGCCTTCAACCAAATCAGGATCACGGAAAGAATGTAATGGTTAACAGCATTCAGAACCAAGAAGGGCATCTTTCAGTTTCTTGTAATGCCTTTTGGATTAAAGAATGCTCTGGCTTTCTTTCAGCAGTTAATTAATTCAGTCTTGGGGGATCTCCTAGGTGTATGTGCCATTGTGTATATAGACAATATCTTGGTGTTCTCTCCGGATGAGGAATCATATAAGGCCCACTTGTTGGCAGTTGTAGAGCGCATTCTCCAAGCAAACTTGATCATCAAAAGGAGTACATGTGAATTCTTTAAATGTAAGGTTACCTTTCTGGGTAATATTATCTTTGAGGATGGCCACACCATTGCCCCTGACAAGGGAGCTGCAGTTTGAGAGTTTGCTACGCCTGTGGCAGTATACCAACTCCGTAGTTTTTTGGGTACCTGTACGCTCTTGAAGAAATTCACCCCCCCACTTGTCTGAAGTGGCTGCCCCTTTATATTCAGCTAGCGGGAAGACTACTCTGATATAGACGCCTGAGTGCATAGATGTGTTTGCAGCAGTCAAGGCTCTTTTGTTGTCCTCCCCAGTGTTGAGAAATGTGATTCCTGAGCTGCCTTTTGTGGTTTCCACAGATGCTTCAAAATATGCTGTGGCTGGTGTGTTGTTGCAGACTGCTGGTAATGGGACTGAGAGACCTGTAGGGTATTTCTCCCGGAAGATGGAGGCTTGTGAACACAATTATATGATTTACAAAAAGGAATTGTTGCTGTTGTGGAATTTTTAAAGCACTGGCATCACCATCCCATGTTGGCACGTCATCCATTTGTAGTAAGAACAATCACAAAGCTCTTCTGTATTATTGATAACCCAGGGCTTTGTTGGGTTGCCAATCCAGATGGTATGGTGACTTGAAAAGATACAAGTTCCACTATTAGTTCATTAAGGGATCTGATAATCACCTGGTGGATGTGTTGAGTAGAAATTCTTCTCATATCCCGGATGCTGGTAGGGACATTGAGTTTAACACACACACAATGCTTCCAGACGAGGATGTAGGTTCTTTTGTACTACCTTCCCCCTATGCTTGCTACCATGTCCTTGAACGAGGGTGCAGACTTGGACCTATATTCCAAAGTCAAGTTTTTGCAGCCTCTGTCCAAAGGCTATGATAGGTTACTGGAACTAGCATGTGCACATCTGGTTGACCAGCCGCAAGGTTATCACAAGATAGGGCCCATTCTATATCATCAAGGTTGCTTGTGGGTTCCAGAGGGTACTATTTGGGATGAAATCATGGAGGCTCATCACACCTGCTCAACGGCAGGCCACACAGGGAAGAATAAAATGGTGGAGTTAATTTGCTGACAGTTTTCTTGGAAATTTTTGACAGTGCAGGTGGTGGCTTACATTCAAGACTGTCTAGTATGTGTTTGGTCCAAGGCAAGCAGGAACAAGATGACTGGTTTGTTGGTTCCACTGCAACCAGCGGCAGGACCATGGACCTCAGTGTTGGTAGACTTTATCAGAGAACTTCTGAATTCCAATGGATTTAATGCAATCATGATGGTGGTTGATTGCTTTACAAAAATGACACACTTTGTTCCCTGCTCAACCAAAATTACTTCAGTGGAAACAGCTTGGTTGTTTGTGAATAGAATCTTCTCCTTGCATGGCAGCCCAATGGAGATTATGAGTGACTGCGGGCCCCAATTCATTGCCCAGTTCTGGGAAGCTTTTTCTGGAATTCTTGGTATCAAATTGTGCTGTTCCACAACTTTCTACCCCCAATCTGATGGAAAATTGGAGAGGGTAAACCAAAGTTTGGAGGTCTGCCTATGCTGCTACATGAATGCGAGACAAGATGACTGGTGTGATAATCTACCCATGGCAGATTTCACATATAATAACGCCCTGCACACGTCAACTCAAGTCTTGCCATTCTATACCAATGTAGGTTACAACCCTTCATCTGACATGGGTCCCCACTTAGTTAGCAACGTGGAAGCTGCAACTGATCAAGACGCTGCATTGAAGAAGGTTAATCAGGAGCTCCAGGTGACTCTTGCTGCTGCTGTGACAACTTACAAGGAATACACAGATTGCAAGCGCCAGGAAGGTCCAACCTACAGGCCAGGTGATCTAGTCATGGTTGATGCTTGCAATATGAAACTGAAGGTCCCCTGTTGCAAATTAGGGCCCAAGCAAGTTGGTCCCTTCAAGGTTGAATGTCAAATTGGTCACTCTGCATATTGGCTAGATTTACCCCCAGCTTTCAAGATTTTCCACACCTTCCATGAATGCCTTCTTACTCCCTTTAAGGGTACAGAGACTTCTTCTTCCCAACCCATTCTTGTAGAAGGAGAACCTGAGTATGAGCTAAATTGTATTCTGGCTTCCCAAAAGAATTGACGCTGTTTGGAATATTTGGTGTCATGGAAGGGGTATCCTGATTCTGAAAACTCATGGGTTCCCCACTATGACTGTTTCAATTCCCCAGACCTGATTCAAGAGTTCTACAAGCGCAATCCCACTGCTATTAGCCACCCCAAGCTTATCTTAACCGCAATGAAACTCCTGCCTGCCTACAAGAATTTCACCTTATCCCATCTCCCAGATGGTGGTATTGTGCCCAGGGCTAAAGCAGAGGGTAATGTCACAGTAGGTTCCATCATGCTGGGAATTATCTGCCCGAGCAAGAAGGCTCAAAAAGCTAGCAAACTTTTAATAAAATTGACCAAATTAACAGATTTAAATCAAACGGTCAATTGCAAATGAGTTACAGATGCTCCAGTCTGCCAGCTGAAACCAATTCCTCCTTGCAAATTGACGTTGATAAATTGAGTAATTTGAGGGTCACCCAATACAAGCTTATTAATCATCATGGTTGTCAGAAATTGGTCACTCAAGGGTTTTTTTGCAACCTGGACCAGATACTCACTTGAAGATGTAGAAGAAATAGGAGCCCAGGATCCAGGTGGTATTGTTTAGTCAATTTTTGATATATATTGAATGATTTTCACTGTTTCAACCCTAAGAGTTGAGTCCTCCCAAAAAAAATTTCAATAAAAAATCAAATATCCCTTGGTCTAATTTACTTTTGAAAATGCATCCTGTAGTTGGATTTTTACGCTACATTCCCTACAATCTTTTTCTAAGCCAGATCATTACTGGAAGATGGGGCCCTGCAGTTGAAACTTTGTTGTTGGCTCCTCCCAATGTTAATTCAATGCCTGCCAATCTTGGAGTGGTTCCCCCTGTCTTTGAAAATGAAAATTGTGTTGCATCTCAATGTCCTGAATTTTATTCTGAAGATTCTCTGATGCTTTCAAAGGCTATTCATCTTGGACTATTTTGGTTAGGATTACTTATTTTACTTAATCCTAGTATCTCATTTGTAAATTTTACAAAAAGGTATTTGAAGCTGCGCTGGTGGTTAATCATTAACTCTATATGGATTTGGGTGGTAATTCCCCACCACTTGGAGACAGCTTCTTACTATCCCGCAATTTCTGTCACACCCAAGTCCCAAATCAACAAGGTATACCCAATTATGCATGACTTCTTGCAGCGGGACCCCAAGCTTCCCTTGACCTAGGTTCTGAAGCAACTTGAGCACCATAACATTTGGGTGTCTGAGCGCATGGTGCAGCTCTGGATGCATGGAAAGGGGGCTTCAGTACAGGTTCTTACCAATGTTACCGGAAACCAATGGGATGGCACCAAGGATTCCTGTATGATTATGCCATCAAATCCACCCTGGTATGATGCCTGACAAGTTTTTCAGATGATGTCATGTTTGTTGTGTTCTGAGGCGCGGCACAGACACACAACGGGAAACCCTAACCTTAGGATTGGATTCATACTAAGTCTTGGTTAGATGACAGGGAAGGCTATGTGATTACCTTGCGGCCCTGGAAGAATAATCTCTACTAGTTATTGCTAGAGAGAGGCGGAAGTACTGAAGACACAAAACAAAAATGTGAATAGAACTTAATTTTTATTGGTGAATATGAAATAGAATATATAGTGGTTAGGAATACCACAAAACACTACCAGGACAGTAGGATCACTTGCCACCAGCATGAGTGGGGTGAGTGAGTTGTGCAGGATCAAGAAACCAAGTAATTGTATTTCCTGATTCAGTAATCAACTCATTTTGAGAGGCAAAAGCAAAAGCAAAAGATTTGTCTTTGAAATGGCCCACCAAAGGCAAAATTGATACATGGTGAATAGTGGTATTCACACCAATGTTTGTCTTGTACTACAAGTTATCAATAGCTTTGACAATTTCAGTGAGCAAGGAAAAGCCACTGCCAAGAATGGAAGGAAGAAGGTCAAGAAGGGGACATTCATTGGTGTTGTTTCTGGCTGTTTCAGCCAAGGGTTTTGTCTACTATCAGACAAACCCTGATTTTTCTAATGGCTGCAAGTACGGCCACATCCTTGGTGGATTACTTAACCCCTGGGAGGGCTCAAATTCAAAAGCACTGGGTTTTCTTGAGCCATCAGATGGAGGGTAGATCCACTGCCCTTGAGGCCATCCAGCAACGCGGGCACCAGGCCTCTGTGTACCCAGACGGCCACGCTGACATCCATCTGGCTGATGTTGTGTTCTTTAATATTGGGGATACACTCCAGGAGCGCCGTCCTCAGGCAATCAACAACCTCTATCTTGGGGTCCTTGACCATGATTCTCTCTTTGATCAAAAATGGTGGCTGACTTGTTTGCGCAAATAGTTTTCCATGTGAACATGGGCAACCAATCACGCAAGGATAAGCGCCTTCCACCCCGTACCACAGCCACCTATCAACCCATCCAGCTAATGATGGAAAAGGACTATAACAAGCGTTATATGGCAGCCATCATGTGCAATCCTCCTATCCCTACCCTGCCGCCACTACCCTCACCTTCCAGCCCCACTCATCCAATCCCAGACCCCCCAGGCCAGTACTGCCTCTACATCTTCCTTCCTGTGCTATTCTGCCTACTAGGCATCACTCTTCCCTGCCCCAATAAACCCCCTGTTGCCAAACATTTTCTATTTATATTATCTTTATTTTGAATTTCAATTGTTCATATTCTCTTTGCTTATAGTTGGTTTTATTCTTTATGTTCAGCTTATTTCTATAAAATCATATATTTACTATGCATGTATCTAGATCCAGAACACAGTTATTTTTAGCACTTAAACACAGCCCCTTGTGAAAATATTAACAACAATTTGGTGATCAGCTAAATTTGAATTAGAAAATTATAGGTTAATTGTGTTTAGATAAAGTTGTTACTGATCTGAATTCAACACCTTAATGATAAACTTTAAGCCAATCAGGAGCTGAGTGATAAAGTGATTGTTGTTACATAAAGGGTCACCCAATAACTCTTTGATGCATGTGCACTAATTAATATGATTGGCTGGATGTTTTGCCATTGTACGCCATTGCTGCTGTGGCAAGTTGTTAGTGGACTAGTGCTCAATCAGCTTCTGGGTTAACACTAGTCCATCAACAACCTGCCACAGCAGCAAATGGCACACAATGTCAAAACAACCAGCCAATCATATTAATTATCACACATACACCAAAGAATTATTGAATGACCCTTATGTCACAACAATCACTTTATCACTTGGCTCCTGATTGGCTTAAAGTTTATCATTAAGGTGTTGAATTAAGATCAGTAACAACTTTATCTAAACACAATTAACCTATAATTTTCTAATTCAAATTTAGCTGATCATCAAATTGTTGTTAATATTTTCACAAGGGGCTGTGTAAAGTGGCAAAAATAATATGGTAATTAAGGAAACAATGCTGACACAAAGCAAACAATACATATTGAGTTAAGCGTAAAACATATACACAATGAGTGAAAAAATGGGATAATGTAGTAAATGAGAAAAAAACAGGAATAAACAAAGAGACAATAGTATCAGAATAATGCAGCTTTTATTGGGATGAAAACTATAAAAACATATAGAAAGGTAAGTAAAAACTCATATGAGAGTGTTGTAAATTGCGCCGTTAATGCCATTTTGATATGGCCTTCAAATATTGATATGTGCAAAGATTTAGTTGGTTTTGCTTTTGATTTCGGGAATTCCTCACCTTCTGCAAATGGGTCTGGTTTAATCTTCACTCATTCTGGATTTATCATACCTGCCCTTGACTGATCCTGGTATGACCTCATCCCAATGTGATCCCTTCTGCCACTCTGTCTACCTAATGAGTGATCATTGACCCTTGTCTACTTTTAAGTATAATCATTTCTCCTAATAAAGTCATGTTTATCTACATTTGTGTTGGCTTTAGTATTCTTCAAGCTTTTTCCTTTCCTTTTTGCCAAAAGGACTTTCACATCTTTTATTCTAGGAAATTAAGGTATGTGCCCTTAATTTTGCCCTGAAGGCTAATCCAAGGCTAGCTTTGAACCTCAAATCTTTTGTTACAAAGATTTCCCGCCTTGTCCTTCTAGATGTTGTCCCCAAGAGCCAAACACAACAGAGAGAATTGGAGAAGCTTCTAAAGGACCTCAAATTGGCAATTGCAAAAATAAAAGACATTGCCTGCAAGGTCAAGGCAAACGTTAAGGCTGCCGTCCTTACTGGGGACAAAATCAACAAGGTGTCTGCCAAGGCTTATGACCAAGATGCTAGACACACCTGAAAAAACAATTGAGTTTCTTCTTAACGTTCAAAAAATTGTGGTTAAAGGCCTCTGTGACAGTCCACATGTTTGGTGGTTTGCAGGCAGGGCTAATGTTGGTCAAGCAAAAGTTTGGTTGTTTGTTGCAGGTAGAGGTCTAGTAGGGAACATAGGACTACTAGGGGTAAGTAAGGTGAGCCTAGTAGGTAACATAGGACTACTAGGGTAAGTAAGGCCTGGCTGATAGGTAACAAAGGACTACCAGAGGCAGATAATGCCTTCATCCTGCAGAAGATATTGGATGCTTTGGGCTATAGTTCTTCACCTAGAAGAGAACTGTGGCTGCAGAAGGGTGAAGACTGAGATAGCAAGCAGGGAACTTTGTCTGTCTGGGGGGAGAAGGTTTTAGACCCCTGGCGGGTAACGCAGGCTGCAAGGGAGGGGATGAGCTTTGAGAGCTCTATGTACCCTAATACGCTTACAGGAGGTCTGTGAGCAACCATCTTACCTAACGGACTGGTAGGGTGTCCTTGTTTATGTCCCTATGGGAGCTTTGGGGAGATCCCAAAGTGAGCATTGGAGGGCATAGATTTACTCAGAGGTGTCACTAAGGTGGTTGCTTGGGGAAGCAGCTTCAGAACTTGGTATGATCAGGCCTCTGGGAAGTAAAGATGATTACTTTGCAACTGAAAGCCCAGACTTAATCACCTGGGTGAGTAAAGACAGCAGAATAGACATTATTGATCTATGGTTGGATGGCCTAAGTGGATTACCACTTGTAAGGGCCCAGTCAAAAACCAGTTAAATTTAGACTCATGCCTGGGTCTACAGGTTCTGGTAACAGAGACTGAGATAAAGAACTGAGGTGGTTCATAGTGTGGGATCATCAGTGAAGACTAGTAAGAAAGACTGTATGATTACAGTGAAAACTAGTTGAGGGACTGTTGAATCATGTTGAAATGAAGGGGTAGCTAATAATGATGCAGGAATAGCTTATCATGATGCAGGATTATTTGACGGACTAACTGATGGATAGAGAAGAACTAGCTGAAGAACCAGAAGATGACGGTGCAGGACTAGCTGAGGAACAGAAAGGTAGCTAAGAAGGACTAGCATAAGTTGATGCAGGAGCTAGGATGCTTGTTTTGGGACTCTTGGAATAAAAGAAAGGAAAAAAGAAATAAGTGGCAGTGCTTGAACTGTAGATTTATTGGAAGATGATTTAGTGGAATAGAGCTGGGATAGTGGACTGGTTAACGCTTTGGTGCACAAAGAGTTGTCAATTTGGGCGGTTTGAGCAATGGAAATTGATTTCTTAGTTGGATCCCAGTGGAACTTCAGAAATGGTCTATTTCTGCGCTCTTCATTCATTGGTTGAGTTCTGGCAGGTTTCTAATGAAAACAATTGGTTGGAAGCTAAAAGCTTAAAGTATAAGCAAGGAAATAGTGAATTAATACTTTAAGCTTTTGAGAAAGTAAGTATGTAAGCTAAAGTTATTATAGAAAAAAGTGAGCAGCAATGGTTTAAGCTTATGAAGAAAGCCATTTTGAAGGCGGAACCGTTGGGAAAAGGACACTATAAGAAGGTGGCTGGCTGGAAAGTTATGAGGTCTTTGAGGTCTTTTGGAGGTCTTCCTGGGTCTTTGACAGAATCTTTCTGAAGCCTTCTGAGTTTCTGCCAAGAGGTTTTGGAAGCCTTTTGATCACCAGCAGGAGCTTAGTTGGACTGGTACAACCCAAGATAATGGAGCAGGAGCCCAAGAATAAGGAGCTGGATCCTAAGCGCGGCGCTGGAGTCCAAGTTTAAGGTGCCAGAGTCCAAGTTTAAGGAGCAGGAGTCCAAGTCTAAGGAGCAGACGTCCAAGACCAAGTACAAGGAGTCCAAGATATTGTTGGAGGACTCCAAGTATTGGCAAATCCATATTGTTTCCTTGAACCCCCAGACCATATACCAGAAGGTTTCTAAGGGGATCTTTCTTCTGAGAGTGAATAAAAGCCCATCTCAACCCCTATACATATTTCTGAGATACATTTTCCCTTACTAGAGAATGACAACCCCTTCCAGCTGGTCCCTGGCTACAATCCAGGACACACTTTGGGGACTGGTGGACAGGAACCCCACAGCCTCCAGTTTAAGTTGTTTGCCCTCTCTGTGCGTCTTTCTGGGTCAACAACCCTGAGATGTATGCATATCTCAAGCTAGCCAAGCAAACAAGAACTGAGGATACAGAATTGCCCGCCCAACTGCTTGCGCCAATGATGGCCAAGCTGGCCAAAGCTGCGGGCAAAGAGGAAACACACAAAGGTAACCTAATAATCAAAATTAATTAAGATTTTAAAATACTTACCTTTTTTAGAAAACATAAACGGTGAAGTCCTCCAGGTCCTGGTCCCCTTTTTCCCTGCCACATTCTACGCAACTACACCAATCATGTGTCAAGGCAGCTGTTTATGTCCCCCTGTTTTGTGCAAGCTAGAGGACTGTGTTCATGATAACTTTCTGATGTCCCTGGAGGCATTAGCCGGGCTGACGTATGACAAGGGGGTATCCAAGGGGGCATTTACTGCCTACAAGGATGCCCAACTGGTCTGCCTGGACCTGGTATTCCTCAGTGGAGTTTACTGTTTAAACTCCATTGAGCTTGTTTGGGACGTCCTGGCAATTCTCCCATTCAAGAACATACCAGAGATGGGCCAGGCCCATGCAGCTGCTTGCTTCTGCTTCCCCTTGGAGCAACCACTCCTTTACCTATTGGAAAACTTTGGGTGTGAAGTGTCAAAATTGGCTAATGAAGTCACAACAGCTGTAAAGAAGACCAAAAATCCTCCTTGCTGACTTTGGTCTGGCCTGTAGTGCCAACAAAACAGGGGTACCTCTGGCAATGGATCTCACCTTTGCTAAATCAAAACATGAGAAGAATATTAGTACTGTATTCAATAAGCTGTGTGAGTTTACTGAAGCCTTTGCTGGGCAAAGGCTTCATCTTGTGGTTTACTTGGGGTTCCTCTTTTACTTGGGGATGGTTGCAAACATCAAGGACCTGGATGGGGTCCTTCTTGGGATTGACAAGGCCAGGCTCTCCCTGGATGGGAAGAAGGTCCCCCCAGGTACATCTCAGTTGCCCATGTGATCCAGGACGCCCTGGTCCTGGCTGGAATTTACAGGTCTTCAGCCCCGCCAGAGAAGCTGCTGCTTCACTCTCACCTGACTGTACTCTCTTTTATCAGCTGCTGTGAACATTTCAATCAGGGTGTATCCACTGTCTACAGTGTGGCAGTGGAGGTTGTGCGCCACCTCCATTGCCAGGTGGGTACATACCAAAGAACCCATCACAGGCGTCCTTAAAACTCTCTTTTTCAATAAATATATCTACATTTTAGATTATTTTTATTTATATAGTAGTTTTAAAAGCAATTGCAACAACCAAAAATACCTCAGATTTAAACAAAATGATTTCAGATTTAAGCAAATTCCAACTATCAGAGTAAAATATACACTCTGTTAACAGGGTTTATTGGCGTTAATGGGCAAAATGGGTCAACACAGCAAAGAAGTGCTCACACGCAAAGCAAAACCATTCAAAATACAATCCAAAATACATTGATTCACAAACAAAATGGTGTGAGTTGACTTTTGATGTACATATGTTTACTATGTGAATTGGTGACAAAATACACCCAAGCGCAGTGAGTCAAAACTCAATCCAAAAACAAAACACAATAGCAACTCACTATGTAAATGAAATCACTCAATCAGTTTGTGCAATGGATTGTAATCAAGAATGATACCAAGGTATCTAAAATAAGACACAAGATCTAAAACATAAATTTTAAAAATATTGTGTTGGGTGCTTAATTTGCGTAAAATCTGGGGAAATGGGTTGAAATTATTTTGGGTGTTCTAAAATGGGTGTTGTAAAACCAAAAACAACTAATTAAGGAATAAAAAATCTATAATTGGGATATTGGGTGGGAAAAATATTAATCAAATATCCATATTCAGATAAAAAGTAAAAATTAACATTAGGGAGTAACTTAATTAAGTTTTATTTAATATTTTATTAAATATTAAAATGGAAGGAACACAACAATAGAGTACCAATGCACCTGTTGTGCACTGCAGTCACAGTTGCCCTGCGGGTTAAAGAATAGAGTTAGTGCAACCCAAGTGCCTACTCAAGAAGGAGATGGGAGAGGATAGTTCAATAGTGACGCTGCACTGACACAGCCAGTTCAAGGAGCACAAGCTGCTAGGGTGCAGAGCATCAGCCCTTGGGTCCCCAAGCTGACCTGTAATTCTACCAAGGTCACCACTACAAAAATGGTTAGAAACAAGGAGGTAGAACTTACTTTGCATGTGTTCAATGTTGTGTACCAGCAATAGTCAGTCCTGTCAGCCATGCTGGAGAAGGTGAAGCCTGTACTTAATAATAGCTTCAAGCCCTATGTCAGTGATGGCAACCAGGAAGAGGACAAGGAGTCTGAGTTCTACCAAACTGATGAGGGACAGTTAGTGCTAAAGAAAGTTGCAGCCTTCTACAACAAGGTACCCATGCCTTGCAAGCCAGTCCCTGAGCAGGATCCCAATTCAACTACTCCCACTAAGCCCGTTCAGAAGCGCATCCCTGACATCAAACACATCATCCTGCTTAAGCTAATGCATGAATTGGGCAATTACAAGGCAGTTGCGCCATTGTTGGAGTGTATCCCAAGTACACCAGAAAGACCTTCCACAAGTTCATCAACACTGGTTGTGTCCTTGCTGCGGAGAAATCCTTGCGCGTTTCTACCATGCTCACCAAGGAGCACAAATGGGCAATCCACCAGTGGATAACCCGGGACTGCCATCGTGAACTGGAAAATATACAAGCCATAGTTAAATCTATTTTTGGGGTTGAGGCCACAATTTCCTTTTACTACCATCTGCTCAAGGGAATGTGCTTTTCCTGGAAAAAGCTTGGGGTATCCCCCTACAATTGGAATAGCCCAGCCAACATTGACATCTGGAAAAAATATGCAGAGGGATACACTGCTCTCAAAGCCAAGGAGACAGTAAAAATTCTACTTCATTAACAAATCAGCATTTGCCTTTTCAATGCGCAATGGGTATGTCCCCAAAGGCTCAAATGACGGGATGGCTTGGTGTGCTGCAGTCTGCGCCACAGCCTATTTGATGGTGGCTCTCCTTGGTCCAAAGGGGGCTGAGCTCTATCAAATAATACTAGGCTCCCACAACAGCCATACCTTTCTAGCATTTCTCAATTGGGCCAGGAGCACCTGAGGCGCACAAGCCTGGGCTTCACCCTTGTAATTGTGCTGGAAAATGTTGGTCTCTATAAGGTGGCTGATATTCTCAAGGAATTCCCAATGATTGACACTAGTATTGCAGTGGGCCCCCAGAAATTGGCCACAGCAAATATGCACCTTTTCTTCCTCACTGCCTATTTTCCCTTCCTAGATCCCATTGAGGAAGTCTTTGGGTGGCTCAAGCAAGTTGTCAAGCAAGGAACCTCAACTGGGACCAAGGACCTGTTTGATTTGCTGCAGGCCAGGATCCCCACCCTCCCAGCTGAGACCGTGGCCAAATTCTATGGCCACACTGATTTGATCATCCCCGCGTGCCTAGCCAAACAGCCAATCAATTAAAGGCTTAGTGTGTCCAACTTTTTTTATATTCTCTAATCTACTATTTAAGATTTATTAATTAACATTTTATATATAGAAGCTTCTAAGCCAACAATCACATTTGGCAAGACCATCAATGGATAAGTAATATATTTATTTTATTTTATATTTTTTTATTATGCCATCTGAGGTTATCCCAAACACTTGATAATAGATTATGCAAATATATTTATATCCCTTTTGTCAAATAAATATAAAATTGAATTAAAAAAATTAAATGTAAGGTGTAAAAATTAGAATTTATTTTATTAACATATAATTTTATGCTTTTATGAAAACCATTTATATAATATATTTTGTAAATCTTGTTTGCTAAAATAAGACATGAAAAATTATTTATAATAAAAATAATCTAGAGTATAAAGATTTTTTTTGATATAGAGAAAAAATTAAGAGCACCTATAATGGGTTTGGCGGTATGTACCCACACTGCAATGAAGGTGGCGCACAACCTCCACTGCCACACCGTGGACGGTGGATACACCCTGGTTAAAATACTCCCGCCTGCTGGTGAAAGGGAGTACGGTCAGGTGGGAGTGAAGCAGCAGCTTCTCTGGCGGGGCTAAAACCCCATAAATTCCAGCCAGGACCAAGGCGTCCTGGATAATGTGGTCCACCAAGTTGTATCCAGGGGGAGACCTTCTTCCCATCCAGGGAGAGCCTGGCCTTGTCAATCCCAAGAAGGACCCTGTCTAGGTCCTCTACAGACGCATCCATCCCAAAGTAGAAGAGGAACCCCAGATAAACAACAAGATGAAGCCTTTGCCCAGCAAAGGCTTCTGTAAACTCACTGCCGTATTTCTCTCTAGAGTTGGTAGTTGCTTCACTTAACTTAAAATATGATCCTTCTATTTACTAAAGATTAGGTCAAGATGAGTATCTGCCTAATGTGTATAATAAAGTTGAAGTATGTAATATCAATCTTTTATTCAATAATCAAGAAGGGAGTTTTATAGTTATGGGAAATTAGACAAGAGCCACAGAACACCAGGATCCTCTGATCACAGCCTAGTATCCTCTACCCTTAGCCCACTATTAAACTAACAATTGGCTGATCATTAGTTAATATGAACTTAGGATACAACTTAGTTGATCACTTGACCTTGTTATCATCTAGGCCAATAGTTCCATTGTTCCATTGTTCACCAAGCTTAATGGATCAATGTGTGATTACAGTGACAGCTAGTTTATAACCAATCACTTCAAGACACTCACAGAGCTTATTGTACATGGTACTAATCAGCTTCTTGTGCTTTGTCTTGGCAAACATGAGCTCCATTGCCAGAGGGATCCCTGTCTTTTTGGCACTCCAGGCCAGCCCAAAGTTAGCAAAGAGGATTTTGGTCTTATTCACGGCTGTTGCATCTGCAACAGCCAGTTTTTCTACCGCATGCCCAAAGTTCTCTAGCAGGTAAGAGAGTGTATGCTCTACCGGAAAGCAGAAGCAAGCAGCCGCATGGGCTTTCCTATCTCCAGGGCAACAGTGGCAATATCAACTGTAGGGATGTAAAAGTGAGAATTCAAAAGTGAGAATCTAAAAGTGGACATGTTGACACTTTTAAAATTTTAAAATTAAATTAAAACAGCTCATCTGAAATTAAAATTTATTATGGTCATATAAAATACTTTTTATTCATTCTCTCAACTAAAAAAGTCAATAAAAAGTAATTACTTTATTATAAAAAGCCATTTTGAAAATTTAAAAAGTGTCGGCATGGCCACTTTTAGATTCTCACTTTTATATCCCTACAGTTGATTTTGTCACTGTTATCATCTCCATTACATTCTTGAATGGGAGCGTCTTAAGAATGTACAAACAAGCTCAATGAAGTTTACACAGTAAACTTCACTGAGGACCACCGGGTCAAGGTGGACCAGTTGGGCATCCTTGTAGGCAGTAACTGCCCACTCAGATGCCCCCTCAGAATGTTTTAGCCCAGCTAGCACGTCCCTTGTCATTGAGAAGGACCCGTGAATTCTGTCTTTGAGATCCTGCAAGACAGGGGAGACAGATAGAGCTGTTTGGCCACATGATTGGCGTATTTGGCATAAAAACGTGGCGGGGACAAAAGGAACCAGGGCCCGGCAGAGTTCACCAACAATTTTTTCTACCAAAAAAAGGTAAGTATTTTGAAATTTTTATTAATTATAATTTTTTATGTACCTTCACAGGTTTCCTCCTTGCCTGCGGCTTTGGCAGGCTTCCCCATTCTTGACGCAAGCAGTTGTGCGGGCAATTCTTTATCCTCTGTCCTTGCCCACTTGGTAGGTTTTAGGTGGGCATACATTTCAGGGTCATCCATCCAGAAGGACGGCGCAGAGAGGGAAAAGGACTTGAATTGCAAGCCCTCAACCACCGTTTTTTGAATGTTGAGCAGACACTCAATGGACTTCTCTGATGTGTCAGGCATTTTGGTCATTGATACCTTGGATGTCACCCTGTCAAGTTTCTCACCTTTGAGGACAGCGGCCTTGACTTTTGCTTTGACCTTGCAGTCAATTTCTTTGATCTCCGCAACTGCAGAGTCAAGATCCTTCAAAAGCTTCTCCATTCTCTCATTGATTTTTTGCTAACCTTTCCATATGTTTTTATAGCTTTCATCCTAATAAAATCTGTATTATTCTGATACTATTGCCTCTTTGTTTATCCCTGTTTGCTTTCACATTACTCCAATATCCCATTTTTCCCCATTTTGTATATGTTTCACGCTCATCTCAATATGTGTTTTTTGCTTTGTGTCAGCATTGTTTCCTTAATTACCACATTATTTTTGCCACTTTAAACAGCCCCTTGTGAAAATATTAACAACAATTTGGTGATCAGCATAATTTGAATAAGAAAATTATAGGTTAATTGTGTTTAGATAAAGTTGTTACTGATCTGAATTCAACACCTTAATGATAAACTTTAAGCCAATCAGGAGCCAAGTGATAAAGTGATTGTTGTGACATAAGGGTCATTCAATAATTCTTTGGTGTATGTGTGATAATTAATATGATTGGCTGGTTGTTTTGACATTGTGTGCCATTTGCTGCTGTGGCAGGTTGTTGATGGACTAGTGTTAACCCAGAAGCTGATTGAGCACTAGTCCACTAACAACTTGCCACAGCGGCAATGGCGTACAATGGCAAAACATCCAGCCAATCATATTAATTAGTGCACATGCATCAAAGAGTTATTGGGTGACCCTTTATGTAACAACAATCACTTTATCACTCAGCTCCTGATTGGCTTAAAGTTTATCATTAAGGTGTTGAATTCAGATCAGTAACAACTTTATCTAAACACAATTAACCTATAATTTTCTAATTCAAATTTAGCTGATCACCAAATTTTTGTTAATATTTTCACAAGAGTCTGTGTTTAAGTGCTAAAAATAACTGTGTTCTGGATCTAGATACATGCATAGTAAATATATGATTTTATAGAAATAAGCTGAACATAAAGAATAAAGCCAACTATAAGCAAAGAGAATATGAACAATTGAAATTCAAAATAAAGATAATATAAATAGAAAATGTTTGGCAACAGGGGGTTTATTGGGGCAGGGAAGAGTGATGCCTAGTAGGCAGAATAGCACAGGAAGGAAGATGTAGAGGCAGTACTGGCCTGGTGGGTCTGGGATTGAATGAGTGGGGCTGGAAGGTGGGGGGTGACGGGGATAGGGATAGAAGTATTGTGTGTGATGGCTGCCATATAATGCTTGTTGTATTCCTCATTGGTCATTGGCTGGATGGGCTGGTAGGTGGCAGTAGCCTGAGATGAGAGGCGCTTATCTTTGTGTGATTGGTTGCCCATGTTCATGTGGAAGACAATTTGGGCAAACAAATCAGCTACCATTTGGCGGCCAAAGCAAGAATTGTGATCTGGACCCCAAGATATAGTTTGTTGAAAGCCTGAGGGCGGCGCTTTTGTAGTGTGGATCTAATGATAAAGAAGACAGCATCAGCCAGATGGATTTCTTTGTGGCTGGCAGGGTATACTGATGCCTGGTGCTCACGTCCCTGAATGGCCTCAAGGACAGTGGAGCTACCCTCCATCTGGTGGCTCAAGAAAACCCAATGCTTTGAATTTGAGCCATCCCAGGAGTTAAGTAATCCACCAAGGATGTGGCTGTACAAGTAGCCATTGGTGAAATCTGGGTTTGTCTGATAGTAGACAAAACCCTTGGCTGAAACAGCCAGAAATGCACCAATAAATGTCCCCTTCTTGACCTTCTTCCTCCTTTTTGTGTGGTGGCTCTTCCTTGGGCGCCAAAATTGTCAAAAGCTATGGATAGCTTATAGTAAGTGATGAAAATGATTTCATCTGACAAACTTGTCAGGCATCAGACCAGATGTGACTCAATGACCTTATCATACGAGAAATCCTCAGTGCCATCCCATTGGTTGCCGGCAAAATTGGTAAGAACCTGTATGGAGACCACCTTTCTGTGCATCCAGAGCTTCACCATGTGCTTGGAGACCCAAATGTTATGATGTGTGTCAGGGATCCAGTCTTGGGCAGCCAGCCCATTGTTTCCTGGAGTGACAGGGGCCAGGTTTTTGCGGGCAATGCCCACCACAAGAGGGGAGCTAACTTAAAAAGATAGGAGGCAGACTTTCCCACCCAGGACCACAGGCCAGAAGCCAGGATTATAGTGTCAATCACCCCTGTGAGGGTGATGTACACAATCCCAAACAGCTTGCCAGAATGGTTGGTTAGGAGGTTGGGTGAGGAAGCAGGCATAGGTTTTGGGGTCACAGGCGGTTCCATGGGCAGGCCGTAAGCAGGGAGATAGTTGAATTTCCCTCTGAACAACTTGGGGGTTGAAAATATCCACAGGCCTTGACAGTTGCATCTAACAGCAGATTGTATGCGGGCCAAAGGATTGAGTTTGAGTATCTATCCTGGGGTATAATCCTTGTATTCAGATTTCAGAGGGTAGTTGGTAAAATGGACGGGTCCAAAGGGTTCACCAGGAGGGCAGGAAACTGCGGGCGGTGGGGCAGGGGGGCCAGGAGATCTTGAACTGAATTGGTAGATAGCAAATAAAAAATAAGGCAGTAGCTGTATAAGCCAAAATAACATAACCTTTATTCAAAAATGGCAATAAGGTTTGAGCGCAGAATCTATAGGCATATATAGCATCCCGCCTCCAAACTTAACATTTTCCATGGGGGTTCATCAGGGCATTGGGAAAGGCAGGCCCAGGGGAACTGGGTGCTTGGGTCCAAAGGCAGCAAAATGGCACTTGGCCCGGGAGTACTTTCATTGGTCAAGAATCTTGATTTGGCTACCTGATTATCTTGCTTTAGTGTTGTGGTCATGGGACTGGGCCGCGGGCCCATGCCTCTTTCCTGGGTTGGCTCCTAATTGATTGCTGATGTAGACTTCAAGTTCATTAAGCTAATAGCTGCCAAATCAGTACCTTCATTAGGCGCTGTGATTAGTCTTTCATTTGGTGAAATAATTTCTTTGGTTTGGCTCTTTTTACTGCATGGGCCAACATTCTTGGTATCAGCTTGTGGGGGCTCAATCCCAGAAAAGTGCAGACAGGCGGTCTTGTGGTCCACAGGCACAGGGGGTCCAGGGTTGGGGTTCAATTCCTGCTCCTGGGCCCAGGTTTCCAGAGAGAAAGGATTGTCAATCCTGACAGTGCGTGAGCTGTTTGCGGACCTGGGTTAGGGGAAGCTTGGGGTCCCGCTGGAGGAGGTCAAGCATTATTGGGTAGGCCTCAGTTATCTGGGACTCGGGGGCCTTCTTTGGCTTCTTGGTTGTCCCAATCAGATTCCCCTTGTTCATTAGGTTGTTGAACTCCCGCATTATGATGGCTCAGGTAAATTGCAACTGGGCGGCAATCTGGTCCCATGACATACCCTGTAGGTTTAGTGCCACAATTTCCTGGAGAATTTGGGTGGTGATGATTTGTCATTTGGGGCGCTGGGCTGTAGGAGCTGAAGCCTGATTGGCTGTAGGGGGCAGGTTGGCTAGCAGCAGGAGGATGTTCCAAATCAAGGTTGCCATCCTGATTAGTTGGTTGGCAGGCAGCTTGTGCGGGGGTGAGTACGGGAGCAGGGACAGAGCTAGACACTGTGTGACTACTGAACAAGTCAAAATCATAGGGGTCGGTGGTCAGGTACAGGTCAGCTTCCTTGTTAACCGCCTCAAAGGCTTGGGTATAAACAGGTGCCTCCACACCCTGAACCTTGTCTCCATTGAAGCTGGCTTGGCTACTGCTGTCTTGGCTGCTGGCGCCGTTGAAGATGTTGATGTTGAAAACCATATTGAAAAAAATCCTAGGATAAAATCCCTAAAAGTAGAAATTTTAAATTTTAATGATTTATTTTTATTGTAATCTCAAGTCCATATTTGAAAGGTTCTCAAAACCATTCCAAAATAAATCTGGAGCCATGAAAATGAATAAAATGCCTCTGTTCCTAAATTGGATAGCTGTTGATTGGCTGTTAAACTGTTCTTTTTCTATTTTAGGCTGCTCATACTACACATCTTGTGTGAGTTCATGTCAGGAATATTCCTGACATAAATCAAATACTGACTGAAAAGAAAGGCTGGGGAAAGATAGCTGAATCCCCATTTCAAGGGGCAAATTTGATAAAGAATTTCCCCCTTTATTTTGGGAAAATAAAAATAAAATTGAGGAAAAACCTGATCTTAGCGGGCGCCAGACTAATTTATCATCCAAGCAGGCGCCTGCCACGCCTGCCAGCCACCCGCCAGCCCACTTGCTTGCTCCCTGGGCCCCAGTTGGCTGTCAGCCACTAACCCGGGTCCCAGGGCCCACCCTGCAACCAATCAGAAATCATCCTGAAATGCAGCCAATCAAACAATTCCCTGAATGCAAGGGAAAACTCTAAAACCAATATTTCACCTCCAGAAGAAAAAGGGAATAATGGTTCAGATTTTAAAAATAAGTTTGTCACCAACCAATGGGATGCTAAGTTACAGGCCACATGGGCAGGGTCAAACTCCAACCAAAAAATGTTCTTGAACCCAAAATAGATCTTGAAAAGTAATTGACTCGCATCCCTCACCTAGCACCAGTGCAACATGAAATTATTGGTTCACCTCAAGAACTTCCCAACCAGCCACAGATAGCAGGAGAACAGGAGTTTGACCATCTTCCCAAGCCCCAATTGATATCCCTATCTTCCAAACTTCTGGGATTTTCCATCCCCTGTTTTTCCCTCCCAATTGTAAATCTTTGCACAGGGGAAAGTACTATAAATAAAGGATCCCACCTCAGTAATAGATTGTGCTATTATTGAGACTAATGCCCTCAATAAAAGTGAGATTCTCTTACAACTTAAGTCAACTTACCAATTAGCCCCAGCTAACCTCCCTCCAATCCAAGGAAGATGAACCATCTCATCTTCACAGCTGTGCTCACAGCTTGCCTTGGGATTGGAGGCTACCAACAGGGGTCAGAGTTCTTTGGGCCCTCTCCAGATGGACTAGGTCATGACCCTCACTAGAATCCTGGTCAACTGAACTCCTCCCAGACTGGACCCTGGCCTCCCCTGGTGTCTCCACATTCTACACTCTCTATTGTGATGTACACCTCCATGTACTACATCTTAACCTACTTTGCCAGGAGCTTTGGGAGATACAATGTACACGCAAAGGTCTTCCGCTGGTTGATGACCATATATCCCATCATTACTGCCTTGACTGGATTCCAATTTTCCAACCTGCTGCCATACATACTGCAAGTAGTATCTGTGATAGAAATTGCAGGATAGTATGAAGCTGATTCTAAGTGATGGGTAATTACCACCCAAATCCACATAGAATTAATGATTAACCACCAATGTGGCTTCAAATATCTTTTTGTAAAATTTTCAATTGTAATACCAGGATTAAGCAGAACAATTAATCCTAACCAAATTAGCCCAAGATAAATGGCCTGAGACAACATCAACAAATCTTCAGAATAGAATTCTGGACATTGGGAGGCAACACAATTTTCAGTTTCAAGAATGGGGGAGCTGCAAAATTGGTGGGTGCAAAATTAACATTGAGCGGCACCAACAACAAAGTTCCAACTGCAGGACCCCATCTTCCAGAAATGATTTGGTTGAGAATCAGATTGTACAGAATATATCATAACAACCCAACCACAGGATGCATTTTTTTAAAATGGAAATTAGAACTGGGGATAAATGATTTTTATTGAGTAAAATTTTGGGAGGACTCAACTCTTAGAGTTGAAACAGTGAAAATTATTCAATATATATCAGAAAATTGACTAAGCAATACCACCTGAATCTTGACCTCCTATTCCTTCCACATTGTCAAGTAAGTATCTGGTCCAGGTTGCAAAGAACCCTTGTGTGACTAGTTTCTGATGACCATGCTGATTAACAAGCTCATATCAGGTGACCCTCAAATTACGCCAATTTATCAATGTCAATTTGCAAGGAGGAACCGGTTTCAGCTGACAGACTGGAGCAGCCATAACCCATTTGTGATTAACCATTTGATTTAAATCTGATAACTTGGTCAATTTTGATAAAGGTTTCCCGGCTTTTTGAGCCTTCTTGCTTGGGTGGATAATTCCCGGCATGATAGAACCTACCGTGACAGTACCCACAGTTTTGGGGTATTACGGTTCATTTTGTTTTGTGCTTGTGGAATCTTGCTTCTAGATTGCTCCAATTTTGTTTCTTTTTAGTCCTTCTGTTGGTGCTCTATATAAATCCTGATTGGATTATAATATACTCTGGAATATCATCCATCCATTTCACTTGTTGTGTCAGTTCATTTTATTTGTGGTTTGAACTACACCGCTTGATGTTTGATATAATTTTGTATAATGGGCTAGTGAAATTTTGTTTTTTTGACAGTTCATTTATTAACCAAAAATATTTGAATTAATTGAGTCCTGAATCTTGCGCAACTTGGATTTCATTCAAATCTGAAATCATTTTGTTTAAATCTGAAGTATTTTTGGTTATCACCATAGCTTCTAAAACTACTGTACTCCTTAGAATACTTGGTAGAATATCCTCAAAGCTATCCCATATATCATTGATAGCATATTCTTTTAAAATCATATATTTAATTGAGTTAAATCTAGGAATTCTCAAAAAATCAGGTGTGGTTAGAGTGATGGCTCAACAGTTTTGTTGCAACTGAACCAATGAGGATTCAGTATTTGGAATTGGGGAAGACAACAGTCCAATAGAAAGGACAGAATAATAAGAATAAGGTATTGTTTATTGTAGAATATTATGATTAATATACCATATGGGGAAAGCCACAAGGCCACAAGGGTGTCAGGGATCCAACCTATGGGGGGTTCCTGAGGACTTGTGGGTGGATGGCCCGCGGGCCCAGAAGGGAGAGCCCACCACAGGATTGGGGCTAACTTTACAATATAAGATAACGGTTTTCCAAGGATTGCCCAAGATCTGCTCGTAGGCACCATGGAATCAATCAACCCAGTGAGGGTGATATACATCACCCCAAATATTTGGGTGGAAGTGGATTCATCAGTGGCAACAGATTCTTGCAGGCGGTTGGGCCGCAGGGTGAGGGGCGGCGTCATTGGAACCAAATATGCGGGCAGGAAATTATACTTGTCTTGAAATAGCAGAGGAGGTATGGTGATTTTGATGCCTTCTCTGTATACGGTTTCAGTCTCTCTAGTTCTAGCTTCAGGGTTGTGGGTGAGGATCTCCTCTAGAGTAAACTCTGAATACGCCGGGTTGGGTGGGTACTCAGTAAAATGTACTGGGCTTAAGGGAGCTCCTGGTGGACAGTAAAGTTTGGGCGGCTGGTCCGCGGTTTCTTGGGATATGTGGGCACGGGGAATGGGGCTGCAAGGAGTAGACTGTAGATGAAGTAAAACTAATAACAAGTATGGTATGATCTGGTTGAACCAAAGTTTCATGTCACTTTATTGCAAGAATGGTGATGGGCATATTCCTGGCAGCCCAGGGTATAAGTATGCCCATCTGTCATGGCAAAACTTTCAAAGATTTTCATGGCCCGGGTTTCCCCATCTACTAGATCCTCACAGCCCTTGGTGGCAACAATTATGGGGGTTATTTCATTGGCTCACTTGCAACTAGAGCACTCCAATTCCTTAGCCAGGTCACGGGATGGGTCATCTCTGGGTGGCCTGCTTCTTATAGAAGGTATCTTTGTTTCTTCTTCCATAGTGGCCCGGGTTATTCTGGGGTCTGTGGCTAGCCCAGCCCGTTAATTGGTTGGGTTATCAGGAACCTCTAGTGTGGGGGCATTGTTGTAGGAAAACTTGGTTCATCAAACTTCAGGAGATTCTCTGAAGTTGAATCCAATTCTGATTTGAACCCCAAAAACTGCGGGCAGCCGGATGGCTGGCCTTGCGGGCTGGCGGCCCGCGGGGCGTCAGGGTTAGACTCCCATAGTTGAGACCTTTTGATTATCATAGTTGACAGGAGTTTGTCACTTGTGACAAAGGGGGTGGCATAGTGGAAAGTTCCATGTAAGGTTCAAAGCCAAGGAATAACTTGTGCGGGGATCAGCAAGTTGAATTGGTAACACTCCTAATTAGGATGAAGTACCTGCCATTTGATAGTGCCATCAGATTAACCCATAACGGTAGATACATCAAAGGGCGACTCATTGAGCGCCCCCTGTGTATTGTAAGACACATTAGCAGGTGAGTCTGGAAACTTGGTTGCAACACCCCCCCTTGCCCTCTGCTTGTCGTCAGACACCAAGACTGGAGTCTGCAGAAGGTCTGGGAAGGTCCGCACAAACAACCTTTGTGTGGTTATGGTGCGGCAGGAGCGTAATCAATAATGGTGAAGCTTCTTGGTATTCCCTTGGGCATCTTCAAGTTGATAGGTATGATTGTCATAGACAGCGGCTATCTTGAAGGGCCCTAGTGTTGCAACTGAACCAATGAGGATTCAGTATGAAGAATTGGGGAAGACAACAGTCCAATAGGAAAGAACAGAATAATAAGAATAAGGTGTTGTTTATTGTAGAATATTGTGACTAATATACTATATGGGGAATGCCACAGGGGGTGGCATAGTGGAAGTTCCATGTATGGTTCAAAGCCAAGGAATAACTTGTACGAGGATCAGCAAGTTGAATTGGCAACACCCCTAATTAGGATGAAGTACCCGCCATTTGAGATTGCCATCAGATTAATCCATGACGTTAGACACGTCAAGGGGCGGCTCTTTGAGCGCCCCCTGTGTATTGTAAGATACGTTAGCGGGCAAGTCTGGAAACTTGGTTGCAACACTAGGTGGTTGGGCTCCAACTTGGTAGAATTGGGATTGAGGGTGTAGACGGGGTCACCTACAGCGTACCTGGCTTTGAGGTGCTTTATCCCTCCTTCAATTTGCTTGTGTTCAATTTCCTGGGCTTTGGTACACCATTGGTCTAGGGATGGGGTTGTTACTAGGGGAGGCTTTTCAGGAACTCTGGATTGTAGCTTTCCCTATTCAACTCCTTTCAGACTGTCAGGTGTCCCAAAGGCCAGGGTGCTGGGGCTGAACCCCGTGCCCCTGTTGATTCTTGCTTGCAGGATAAGTAGAGCGGTGGGCAGGTGTTTGGTCCATGCAGTGTTGGGGTGCTCTTGTGAGAGTTTGGCAAACAGTTGAACCAGTGAGCCATTTAACTGTTCTTAGCGTCCATTGGCTTGAGAATGGTAGGTGGTTGTGACTATAAGTTGGAGTGTGTTCTTGGTGCAGTATGCCTTCATGATATGCCCAACAAGTTTGGGGCCACCATCTGTGATGAGACGTTTGGGTTGCCCAAAGCGGCCCACAATTTCCTTGCCAATGAAGCGGGTGATGGTGGTGGTGGTGTGGTTAGTTGTCACCCAGGCCACTGGCCAGCAAGCAAAGTAGTCAATGGCAGTGATAATGTACTTTTTCCCCAGTCTGTCTTCAGGGAGTGGCCCCACAATGTCAAGGGCCCACTCCTTAAAGGGTTCCATGGCCTTGATGGGCAGGACAGACTTGGGGGGTGCAGGTTTGGATGTATTCTTCTCGTACAACACGCACATTTTGAGGAGATCCAAGATGTCTTGACGCATGTGCGGCCACCAAACCTTCTTTTTCATGATCTTGAAGAGGTTACGCCCTCTGATATGACCCAGGGTTTGGTGGTAGTGCAATATTGTGTCACCTTGTTGCATGGTGGGAATGTAAGGTGTCTTCTCACCTGTCTCTTCCCAACAGCAGACGTTACCAGCATTGGTGGTGAACTGACTTTTGTTGTACTTCAACTTGGAGATGGTTACCAAGTTAAGACCCTCGTAGTGAGTTGCCTCAGGGCGGAGGTAGAGCATGGGCCAATCTAGATCCAAACCATTGTCCCCAGTAATGGACGCTACATAGAGTTGTGAAAGGGCGTCAGCTGTGATAAGTTCCTTCCCAGGCTTGTACTTGATGCGCAACTGGTAAGGGGATAGACGCTCAACCCATCCTGCTTGGCAGCATGTCAAGTGGGACTGTGTGTTGAAGTACTGAAGCAAATTGTGGTCTGTCAGGACGCAGGGTGGGAAGGTAGCACCTTTCAGGTAACAACACCACTTATCAACACAGTGTACAATGGCTGCCAGCTCTTTATCATGGATGGGATAACGTTGTTCCAAGTCAGTAAGTTTCCTGGACTCATATGCCATGGGGAGGAAGACGCCATTGTCAGTTTCTACCCTTAGCACACCCCCTATGGCCCTGTCAGAGGCATTGGTCTCGAGTTTGTACTGACGGTTTCAATTGGGGAACTGCAGTAATGGTGCTGTTGTGAGCCTTTGCTTCAACATCTCAAAGGCTTGATCTCTGACAGGGGTCCAATGGAAGTGCTGTTTGGTGTTGAGGAGCTCAGTGAGAGGTGCAATTAGTTCCCCGCAATTTGGAATGAACTTGCGCACATAGGCAACCATGCCCAGGAATGTTTGCACCTGGTCCACATCAGTGGGGGCAGCATGCTAGTGATTGACTTGATTTTGGCAGGGTTGGGCTTTATCCCTTGGGCAGAGATGGTGTAAATTCACTGCCCCCTTTGGCCTTGAATAGGATAGTCTTTCCCTGTCATACTAAGAAATCCCCTCAAAAACCAGCTAAAACTCCCAATTCTCTTGAAGACTTAGCCCACATGGTTGATGAGAGATTTGTGGTTGCATACCCCATGGAGTCTCCACCCTTCTCTGCCCCCTCCATGGAAGAAATCCTGATTAATTTAGATTATTTGTTAGCCTAGTATCAACCGTTGTTGAAAAGCATTAGAATTGCCCAATCAAAGTGCTCCACATCAGTGTCACTAAAAGCAATTGATTAACAAGATTCTGAAGGCATTTCTAGCCAATCAGAGGGTGGTTCAGAAATTCATTCAAAACCCTCCAACCCCCCTGACTTAAGTCAGCAAATTTTATTGACCAGCCAACCAAATGCAAGTCAAGTCAGTCAGGTGACCACCCCCTAACAACTCATTCCCTTTTAACAATTCCGGGGGATTTTGGGTCCCCTGCTTGTCAATTTTTCAATACCAATAAAGTTTAGAACTTTTACACAAATTTAAGTTTTTTATTTGATTGGAACCCCTGCTTGGAGTTTCTGTCATATAGAGATTAAAGTGTTAGTTTTTTTGTTTAAACTTACTTTGTGTCAACCCGCCTCAAACCCGGCGTCTCTTCTGGGACCTTTGGAACAGACTCGGACGTATAGTCATTGTTGTTTTTGCTTTTGTCCTCAAAAATCACGCTCAAACCCAAAAACTCTGGTTAAAATCCAATATAAAATCTACTTTACTTTGATATTTATCTATAATCTCCTTGGTTTTGAACCTGCTTTCTGTTTATCCTCTTACTAAAGCCACCTGCGTCCATCTCTAAGCTCCTGAGCCTGTTCTGTTGTCCCTTGCTTGTCATCACTTGTGAGTACTATACTTGGCTCCAATTTTATTGCTTGCAGGTTTTAAAAATTTATAAATCTCATCCAAATTTTGTGAGGATCATTATTATGATACTCCCTGTTCTGAAATTTATGGTGTTTTCTGTGGCGCCGTTTTTACTGTTATTATGGTTGACATCCCCAGACCTATGGTCAAAAATCTCCTCCTCTGCTTGGCTTGTGGGTGACAACCCTTCCAGCCTCTTGGACCTCACCATTAGTCTCCTATTCTTGGGTGAGGCCGTAGTAAAGAGTCTGACCTGTGACAACTTGGATTTAGATACTGTAAACTACTCCTTGCTTGCTCTTGTGAGTGAGGAAATATTGGTATTCCTGCCTCCTGTCCTGGGGAAGAGCAGCTCAGTGCCCCTTTATGCTCCTGTGATGCCTCCTCCTGTCCCCTCTTGTACACCCTGGTTGCTCACCGGCTTAGTGCTGATGGGATTGAATGTGTACTTCCCTCAGCTGTCCCATGTGTCCTCTTTGTGGTCCCCCCTTTGAGCGGCTGTCCCAGTTCTCCACTGGGTGACATCCTGGTGGTTTGTGTCACCAGGAAGGGAGCCAAACTTGGTTTGTTTAGCCCCCTTCTCTCACAGATGGTGTGCCTGTCAGGAATGACAATTTGGATGCTCCTAAATATCAAAATACGGAACCAGAGTTGAACCCTGGACAAAACCCTTTGCAGACTGCCAGGCTCATAAGCTGGGAACACGACAACCGCTACTAAATAAAGAAGTTGCTACCAGCCTGCCAGGATCCAAACCCTTAGCTGTCCCGCAGGATTCTGCAAGCAAACTGCCAGTGCAAGATGCTGAGAATTCCCCCAAGGTGCCAATGCCTGACACTGGCGGTTTTCCCAGTGAAATAGACAAATCTCCCCCTGGGAATTATTCCAAACTCTCCCAAAGTCCTGAGAAAGGCACTGAACCCAAAGAGGCACCCAACATTTGAATCAATAAAAAGAAGGATTTGAAGTCTTCTCACCCCAAAGCGGTCAGTGGCAGACCGCCATTGCCGAGCGCCACACTGCCATCTGAGACACCCGATGCCAATCTGCCTGAGTCCAGAAAACCTAATAAGAAGTGAAGCCTGGCAGTGAGGGATAAATACCTGCCAGGCCAAGACCAAAACCCCATTGTCATTTTTAAATAAAGGTTATGAGATATTGGTTTCCCCAATTCTTGCCATATTTTATCCTTGTAATCTGCCAGTTCACTTGAAGATCATCTGACCCCCCCGCCAACCTGCCAGCTATGTACTGCCTTCCATGTGCTCCCTTTGGTCCCGTCCACTTCACGGAGTATCCCCTAAAGCCTAAGTACAGAGACTATACTGCCGACAACATAATAGCCCAGGATCCCTTGGCCAGAATCACTGAGAGAACCAGATACAACCAAGAAGGCCCTTGGTACATTACCAAACCCAGCCTGTTCAGAGATAAATACATTTTCCTCTCTGCCTACCAAATAGACATGGAGCCACCTGTCACCCTCAAGCCAATGCCCGTCTCTGCCACCAAGCTCCCACTGGACCATACCAACAAGCATTTTTTGGAATTGTATATATAACTCTCACAGGAGTAATAGATACTATTGTCCCTGCCGCCGGTCTGTGGTTGTGGTTGGGCAAGTCAATGTCTTACCTCATTAAGTTAGCACCAATCCTTTGATGGGCCCTGCCCACCCAGTCTGCAACCTGCCAGTTCCCAGACGCTAGCAAGCCGGCCAGTCAGGGTTGGTTCACTGACATTATGACAATCTATTTTAACACTGGTACCCTGAGCCCCAAGATGTTGATTATTCTTGGGACATCTTGTATGTTTTTTGTAATGATAATCACTTATTACACATTTATGATGACCAAGAACCTGATTGCTTCTGCGTGGAAGAACAAAAACGTAACCCCAGATGACCCCAAGAACTCTGACCCCACCGCCAAACCCGCCAAAGGATCCTCCTCTCAGGTTCAGAATGTGATAGTCAACCAATCCCTCACCAAAGTGGAGATGCCCCAGATGGGAAAACTCACTCTCAAAGAGGCCCGCCGCGCCATGCCAGTGCTCTGACTACATTTTCAAGCCAATGCCCTGTCCTATTCCAGTGACACTGAAAAGGTACTGGGAGTAGCTGCCATGCTATCAGGAGACGCTCTTGATTGGTTTGGCAAAGCCACCGCCAAAGAAGTGGAATTTTGCCTAGACTATGCCAAGTTTGAAGTTGAACTGATGGCCACAGGGGAAGACCGCAACACCAGATACTACGCCCTGAACTCCTTGTTGGAAATCTGATAGGGTGCCTGTTCCATCCAAGCTTATATTGACAAATTCCTCAAGCTAAAGACTTGCACCCAACTGGAAGACAAACTGGCAGCCATCATCTTCCGAAAGGGAATCAACCTAGCAATGAAGGACTTGTTGAAGCACCATCCGCCCACCCTCAGCTTGGACAATCTGGTTCCCCTGTGCAAGGGCCTTAGCATTAACCAAGAGAATGCTGGCCCCTCCCAGACCCGCCAAACCCAAGCACCAACCCCCAACAGAACAGGAATGACACCTGAATAGCTCCAACAACACTATCGCAAAGGACTCTGTTTCCACTGCCACAAGGCGGGCCACTTGACCAGAGCCTGCCCTAAGAAGAACACTTCCCCAATCTCACTGGCATAAATAAACACTTCTTCCCAGCCTTACAAATTCATCCAGGTGACCATAGAACTATTGGGAAACAAGCACCATATTGAAGCTTTTATTGATACCGGAGCTGATGAAAGTTTCATTGACGCCGGCCTGGCAAAGGAACTAGGCATGACAGCTTCAGAGCGTAGCCTACAAGTGGTCATGGGAAACAGCTCCCTTGACATGGGCTATGAGTGTGAACAAGAACTCCTGTTGACAATTGGACATAATGTGTACCCGTTGTCCCTGATCCTCCTACCCAGACTGCCCCACCCCCTTATACTGGGCAACTCCTGGTCCAACAAACATGGCCTGATCCTGAACTATTGCAAACAAACCGCCACATTGGGCCAACCTGAATCTTGCAACACCGTCCCCTTTTGCATGAGCCATGGCCAAGCCCCTATCAACAAACTCTTAACCATAAAGATAGAACCTAGTGTTGGAATACTACCTACGCCCCTACAGAAATGGGACCACGTGTTTAGTGAAGAGGCAGCCACCAAACTACTCAGTCATTCAATCTACAACCACACCATAGACCTGCTGCCAGGGACCCAACCGCACCACGGCCCCATCTACAGCTGTAACCACCAAGAGCAAGTGGCCTTGAAAGCATACCTTGAGGATATGACAAACAAAGGGTTCATACAAGTGTTTAAAGCCCCCTGCTTATCGCCCATGATGTTTGTAGGAAAGAAAGACGGTGGGATGTGTCCTTGCGTAAATTACCAAAAGCTGAGCAACATCACAGTGAAGAACCGCTATCCCATCCCCAATGCTGACAACCTCTGTGATGTACTGACTGGAGCCCAGGTGTACTCGAAAATTGACCTCCAAGATGCGCTCAACCAAATCCAAATCAAGGATGGAGACAAGTATAAGACTGCCTTCAAAACCCAATATGGGCTGTACAAGTACCTGGTGATGCCCTTTGGCCTCTGCAACGCCCCCAGTACCTTCCAAAGGATGATTAACACTGTCCTAGGGGAATACCTTGACTGCTTCTGTGTGGCATATCTGGACAACATCCTCATCTACAGCAAGTCTCACGAGGAACACCTGCGCCACCTGGACCTCATATTGGAGAAACTGTCATGAATGACATTTCAATACTTGTATTGAAAACCCAAGAGTTAAACCCTGGTTCCCAGAAGGCAGATCCAACCCTCCAGACTAGTCCAGGACCCGCCAATCCGTTAAAAGACGGGCTCAAATCAGTAAATCACTCTGTGTTCCGCCGGCCTACTACAAAGGACCCTTCAAAAACAACTCAAGTCACACAAAGTGGATGGGGACTGCCAACTTGCTAAATTGTGTACTTGAGTTAGCAAGTTACTCCAAGACCTGCCAGTCTCCCAAGGACAATTCCCCAAATGGTCATCAGATTGATGCTAACCTGGAGCCACCAAGACCCAAACCTATGCAGCGGTCTCAGCTTGCCTTAAGGAGGTTAAACCAAACCCTATTCTCAACACTGCCAATGACCTGCCAGCATACCGCCCAGAGAGGGTAGTACAATTGAACTACTCAGGTGGCATGGTGAACAGTGGCGGCAGAATAAGGCATTGCCACTTCTATTCACCAGAGCAGGCACTACCTGGACCTCCCTCCCCCAAGACTCTAAGCCAAGATCCATGCCCCGCCAGTACCTTGTCTGCAAACCTGAACCCTGCAAAAATTGAAGTAGCAAAATCCCTTGCTATAAAAACCCCGGCGGTATGGTGAAGACCACATTGTCATTTTCAATAATAAAGTTTTATGAACCTTTGGTTCAAACAAATCTTACCCTATCTAGTCTTAGTGATCTTCCATCTTAATTCCAGTCAAGTAGGCCACCAGGCCGCCGCCCTCCCCCAAGACCAACCTGCCAAATTGCCCCAGGCATTATACCGTCCCCTGGGAGCCCCCTTTGGACCTGTGCATTTTACTGAATACCCCCTCAACCTGGCCTATTCAGAGTACAACTTGGAGACTATCCTCATTGCCAACCCCTTGGCCAGGTCTAGAGAAACAGAATACATAGGACGTAAAGGAAAGTGGTACAAAAGGCCGCCAAGATTGTTCAACGACAAGTACAATTATCTATCTGCCAACTTTGTTCCTATGACTCCCCCCTTAACTCCACGACCAGACCGCCTGCTGGAACCTACTGCCACAGCCAAGACCACCTCTATCCAACTGTTTGGAGTACTCTGCATTACTTTGACCGGTTTGGTAGATTCCATGGTCCCCAACTCCGGGTCCTGGTCCTTACTTGGGCGTTTGGTATCTTATATTATCAAGTTAGCACCCATTCTATGGTGGGCCCTACCCGCCGGCTCGGCCGCACCTCACCCTGAGCCGCCCAATGCCTCTACCTACAACTGGTTTCCTGACATTATGACAATCTTTTACAAACACGGTAACCTGGGCCCCAATATGTTATTAACACTTGGGGCAACTTGTATGCTCTTTTTTGTGATAATCACTTTTTATACCCATAAGGCACTTACCTCCCTGATACTCCCATGGATGAAGAACCAACCCGCAAAGAATTGAAAGACCCTGCATCTGGTGCAGAACCCCAGAATCCTGCCACATCACAAGTGTAAAATGTGATAGTGAACCAGACCACGACCAAGGTGGATATGCCCCAGATGAGCAAACTCACCTTAGAAGAAGCCTGCTGAGCCATGCCAGTCCTCTGCATCCACTTCCAAACCAACGCCAACGCCTACCCCAGTGACACTGAGAAAGTCTTGGGGGTGGCCGCCATGCTATCAGGAGACGCACTGGATTGGTTTGGGAAGGCCACCACTAAAGATGTTGAATTTTGCCTTGACTATTCAAAATTTGAAGCTGAACTCATGAGCACTGGCAATGACCAAGACACCAGATAATATGCGCTGAACTCTATGTTAGAGATCCGACAAGCAAACTGCCCTATCCAAGCCTATATTGACAAGTTCCTTAAACTGAAAACGTGCACCCAACTTGAAGATGAATTATCTGCCATTATCTTCAGAAAGGGAGTTAATTCAGCCATGAAAGACCTGTTGAAGCACCACCTGCCTACTCTGAGCCTAGAGGAATTACTGCCCCTATGCAAAGGCCTGAGTCTAAACCAAGAAGGACAGAATGTGAACCCTACCTGATCCAGCAGAGCCATGACGCCCAATTGACCTGGAATGTCCCCTGACAAGTTACAACACCACTATTGAAATTGGTTATGTTTCTACTGCCACAAGGCCGGGCATCTAACCAGAGCATGCCCTAAGAAGAATACACCTTCTGTATCCTTGGCGCAAATTAACATCTTCTGCGCAATCTTATAAATTCATCCAAGTGACCATAGACTGTATGGGAATCAAGCGTCAGATAGAGGCCTTTATTGACACATGAGCCAATGAAAGCTTCATTGACGCCAACCTGGAAAAGGAACTAGGACTAACAGCTTCAGAGCGCAGCCTACAAGTAACCATGAGAAACAGTTCCCTGGACACTGGCTACAAGTGCAAACAGGAACTTCCTTTGATAATTGGACAGAACGTGTACCCAACTCCCTTGATCCTCTTTCCGGGATTGCCCCATCCTCTAGTACTGGGGGACTCATGGTCCGACAGACATGGTCTGATTCTAAATTATTGTGAGCAGACTGCCACCTTAGGACAACCTGAATCTTGCGACACTGTTCCGTTCCGTATGAGTCCCGGCAGAACCCCAACCAACAGACTCTCAACCATAAAGATGGAATCCAGTGTCAGAACACTATGTATTCCCCTGAAAAAGTGGGACCACGTATTTAGCAAAGAAGAGGCCACAAAACTACCCGGCCACTCAATATACGACCACGCTATAGACCTACTACCAGGTACCCAACTACACCATGGCCCCATCTATAGTTGCAACCACCGAGAAAAAGTGGCCTTAAAAGCTTACCTGGAGGATATGACAAAAAAGGGTTTCATCCAAGTATCAAAGGTCCCGTGCTTGTCACCAATGCTGTTTGTAGGGAAGAAGGACGGCAGAATGTGTCCCTGCGTGAACTACCAGAAGCTGAATGATATCACTGTGAAGAACCGCTATCCCATCCCCAACGCCAATGACCTTTGCAACGTACTAACTGAAGCCCAGGTGTACTTGAAAATTGACCTAAGAGATGTGTTCAACCAAATCCAAATCAAAGAGGGCAACAAATACAAAACGGCGTTCAAGACCAGGTATGGACTATAAAAATAACTGGTGATGCCATTTGGACTATGCAATGCCCCCAGCACCTTCCAGCACATGATAAACACAGTATTGGGTGAATACCTCAACCAGTTCTGTGTGGCCTACCTCAATAACATCCTCATCTACAGCAAGACCCACAAGGAACACCTGCACCACCTGGACCTTATACTAGAAAAACTCTCCCAAGAAAACTTACATGCTAAGCTTAAAAAGTGTGAATTCTTCCAGTCTGAAGTAGAGTTCCTGGGATACGTTGTGAAGACCAGTGGGTTTGCCATGGCACAGGACAAAGTAGAAGCAGTAACATCTTGGCCGGTGCCCAAATGCAGGAAAGATGTGAGAAGTTTTTTGGGCCTGGCAAATTATTGCAGGGATTTCATCCAAAAGATTTCTCTGATTACCTTGCCCCTGACCTGCCTTTGCTCTGACAAGGTTATCTTTGCTTGGACTGACAAGTTCACGTCAGCATTTGAGGCCCTGAAGCTTGCTTTCACCTCTGCTGCCGTCCTGGCCATGCCCAACCCATCCAAGCCATTTGTACTGGAAACCAACACATCCAACTTTGCGGTGGGCGGGGTCCTTCTTCAGGAAGGAGGGGATGGTATGCTACATCCTGTAGCATATTACTCCAAGAAGATGCTGCCTGATGAAGGAAACTGCCCAATCTACAACAAGGAGATTCTTGCAATAATAAAGACCCTGAAACATTGGCGCCGGTACCTATGTGGTGCCAAATTTCCAGTAAAAGTCTTAATCAACCACAAGAACTTGGTTTACTTCTTTAAACCCAGACAGCTAAACCAGAGGCAGGCCAGATGGGCCTTGGAACTGGCTGACTATACCTTGACCATTGACTACAAGCCTGGGAAGATGAATGTGGTACCTGACGCCCTGAGTAGAAGAGCTGACCTGATGCCTTCCTCTACAGAAACCAAGGACCACAACACACATGTACTCCTTGACCCAACTAGCCTAGGCATCCAACTGATGTACATGAAAATCATGGCCCGCAAACCTGATGTAATTGAGGCGCAGAAACAAGACAAATACTCAGCAGACCTTGTTGCTGACTTGACCTCAGACCCAGAGAGCTGCCATCACAAGAAAGGATTCTCGCTGAAAGGATCCACCCTGCTATTACACAACTGGATCTACGTACCAGAAGGTGAAACAAGGACCAAAGTACTCATTGACTATCACAACTCAGAGATGGCCGGCCACCCTGGCAGACTCAAGACACTCCAAGGAATCAAGAAGAATTACGCTTGGCCCCAACTGGACAAAGATGTGGCCGCCTACATTGAAGGCTGTGAGACATGTGGAAGAACCAAACCCCGTAGATCCAAACCTGAAGGCCTGCTAAGACCGCTAGACATACCTGCAGGGCCCTGGCAGTCTGTTTAAAGGACTATATTGTAGAACTGCCTCCCTCCAATGTGTTTAATGCCATCCTGGACATGGTAGATAGGTTTACTAAGATGTCCTATTTTGTCCCTACCACCACTCACTGCACCTCTGCGGAGACAGCTAGACATTTCCACGACTGCATCCCAACTCAATGCAGCACTCTGTCAAAAATCATCACTGATAGAGGACCACAATTCACCTCCAAATACTGGACTCAGGTGATGAAGGACTTGGGGGTAAAGTGCTGTGTATCAACCTCCTACCACCCACAGACTGACAGCCAGACTGAATGTGTGAACCAAATACTTGAACAATACCTATGATGCTATGCCAACGCCAACCAGGATAACTGGGCCAAGATGCTACCCATGGCACAGTATGCCTACAACAGTAAAGACCACGCCTCCATGGTAATATCCCCCTTCAAGGCCAATTATGGATTTGACCCATCTTGGGATCCCAGTATTGGCAGTAAGGAAATAAACCCATCAGGACAAACCTGGATTGAACAGATACACGACACCCAACAAACCTGTCTTAAGAATCTGACCCGCGCTGTCCAGACTTATAAGGCCTTCACCGACAAAAAGAGAATTCCTGGGAAACTATTGAAGGTAGGGGACAAAGTCTATCTAGACTCTCAAAAAGTGCCTCTGACGGTTCCCTGTTGGAAGTTAGCCCACAGAAGAAGTGGCCCCTACAAGATCACCAAACTAGTGGGTGAAGTAGCATTTGAACTAGAATTACCCCCCTCGTGGAAAATACACAACATCTTTCACTGCGTGCTTCTATTCAAGAAATAGGGGAACTCACTCCCCCACCAGAAACTCAAGACTGAACCCCCTCCCATCCAAGTAGGACGCTCTGAAGAATACAAAGTTGAATATGCTCATGGAGACCGTACCCACTATAAAACCCTCCAGTACTACGTCAAGTGGAGGGCATACCCACCTGAGGAAAGCACCTGGGAACCATTAAGCAGCCTACCCAACGCCCAACTAGCAATCCAACAATACCTTGAGAAGAAGGCCAGGAAGGAAGGGACCCCTGGGAAGGAAGGGGATGATGTCATGAATGACATTTCAATACTTGTATTGAAAACCCAAGAGTTAAACCCTGGTTCCCAGAAGGCAGATCCAACCCTCCAGACTAGTCCAGGACCCGCCAATCCGTTAAAAGACGGGCTCAAATCAGTAAATCACTCTGTGTTCCGCCGGCCTACTACAAAGGACCCTTCAAAAACGACTCAAGTCACACAAAGTGGATGGGGGACCGCCAACTTGCTAAATTGTGTACTTGAGTTAACAAGTTACTCCGGGACCCGCCAGTCTCCCAAGAACAATTCCCCAAATGGACATCAGATTGATGCTAACCTAGAGCCACCAAAGACCTGACCTATGCAGCAGTTGCAGCTTGCCTTAAGGAGGTTAAACCAAACCTATTCTCAACACTGCCAATGACCTGCCAGCATGCCGCCCAGAGAGGGTAGTACAATTGAACTACTCAGGTGGCATGGTGAACAGTGGCGGCAGAATAAGGCATTGCCACTTCTATTCACCAGAGCAGGCACTACCTGGACCTCCCTCCCCCAAGACTCTAAGCCAAGATCCATGCCCCGCCAGTACCTTGTCTGCAAACCTGAACCCTGCAAAAATTGAAGGAGTAAAATCCCTTGGTATAAAAACCCCAGCGGTATGGTGAAGACCACATTGTCATTTTTGATAATAAAGTTTTATGAACCTTTGGTTCAAACAAATCTTACCCTATCTAGTCTTAGTGATCTTCCATCTTAATTCCAGTCAAGTAGACCACCAGGCCGCCGCCCTCCCCCAAGACCAATCTGCCAAATTGCCCCAGGCATTATACCGTCCCCCGGGAGCCCCCTTTGGACCTGTGCATTTTACTGAATACCCCCCCCAACCTGGCCTATTCAGAGTACAACTTGGAGACTATCCTCATTGCCAACCCCTTGGCCAGGTCTAGAGAAACAGAATACATAGGACGCAAAGGAAAATGGTACAAAAGGCCGTCAAGATTGTTCAAAGACAAGTACAATTATTTGCCTGCCTACTTTGTTCCTATGACTCCCCCCTTAACTCCACAACCAGACCACCCGCTGGAACCTACTGCCACAGCCAAGACCACCTCTACCCAACTGTTTGGAGTACTCTACATTACTTTGACCGGTTTGGTAGATTCCGTGGTCCCCAACTCTGGGTCCTGGTCCTTACTCGGGCGTTTGGTATCTTATATTATCAAGTTAGCACCTATTCTATGGTGGGCCCTACCCGCTGGCTCGGCCGCACCTCACCCTGAGCCGCCCAATGCCTCTACCTACGACTGGTTTCCTGACAGAAACTCTCCAAAGCCAATTTACATACTAAGCTCAAGAAGTGTGAATTCTTTCAGTTGGAGGTTGAATTCTTGGGATACATAGTGAAGACTGGCGGCTTTGCCATGGCACAAGACAAAGTAGAAGCAATAATGTCTTGGCTGGTGCCTAAAAACAGAAAGGATGTGAGAAGTTTCTTGGGTCTGGCAAATTATTGCAGAGATTTCATCAAAAATATTCTCACATTACCCTCCCCCTGACCCGCCTTTGCTCTGACAAGGTCACCTTTGCCTGGAAACCAGAGTGTACCGCGGCTTTTGAGACCTTGAAACTTGCCTTCACCTCCGCCCCCGTCCTGGCCATGCCCAATCCCTTCAAACCTTTTGTCCTGGAAACCAACACATCCAACTTTGCGGTGGGCGGGGTCCTTCTTCAGGAAGGAGGGGGTAGTATGCTACATCCCGTAGCATATTACTCCAAGAAGATGCTGCCTGCCAAAGGAAACTACCCAATCTACAACAAGGAGATGCTTGCAATAATGAAGACCCTGAAACATTGGCGCCAGTACCTATGTGGCACTGAATTCCCAGTAAAAGTCCTAACTGACCACAAGAACTTGGTTTACTTCTTTAAACCCAGACAGTTGAACCAGAGACAGGCCAGATGGGCTCTAGAACTGGTCAACTACACCCTGACAATTGACTACAAACCTGGGAAAGTCAACATAGTACCTGACACACTGAGTAGAAGAGCAGATATGATCCCCATCACAGCTGAGACCAAGGACCACAACACCCATGTACTCCTCAACCCCTCCAGCCTAGGCATCCAACTGATGTTCATTAAGATCATGGCCTGTAAGCCTGACATCATTGAGGCGCAGAAATTAGACAAGTATTCAGCGGAACTCATTGCCAACATGACCTCAGACCCAGATAGCCGACACTACAAGAAGGGATTCTCTTTGAAAGGAACTACCCTGCTGTTACACAACCAGATCTACGTACCAGAAGGTGAAACAAGGACCAAGTACTCATTGATCATCACAACTCAGAGATGGCCAGCCACCCTGGCAGACTCAAGACATTCCAAGGAATCAAGAAGAATTACGCTTGGCCCCAACTGGACAAAGATGTGGCCGCCTACATCAAAGGCTGTGATACATGTGGAAGAACCAAACCCCGTAGATCCAAACCTGAAGGCCTGCTAAGACCGCTAGACATACCTGCAGGGCCCTGGCAGTCTGTTTAAAGGACTATATTGTAGAACTGCCTCCCTCCAATGCGTTTAATGCCATCCTGGTCATGGTAGATAGGTTTACTAAGATGTCCTATTTTGTCCCTACCACCACTCACTGCACCGCTGCAGAGACAGCTAGACATTTCCACGACTGCATCCTAACCTAACATGGCACCCTGGCGGAAATCATCACTGATAGAGGACCACAATTCATCTCCAACTACCTGGCTCAGGGGATGAAGGACTTGGGGGTAAAGTGCTGTGTATCAACCTCCTACCACCCACAGACCAACAGCCAGACTGAACAAGTGAACCAAATACTTGAACAGTACCTACGATGCTATGCCAACACTGACCAAGATAACTGGGCCAAGATGCTACCCATGGCACAGTACGCCTACAACAGCAAAGACCATGCATCTACTGGAATGTCTCCTTTCAAAGCCAACTACGGGTTTGACCCCTCATGGGACCCTAGCATTGAAAACAAGGAAACCAACTCGTCAGGACGTGCCTGGATTGAACAGATACATGAAACCCAAACTGTATGCCTAGCAAATTTGAACTGAGCTGTACAGACATACAAGGCCTTTTCTAATTGAAAACAGACCCCTGGTAAACCCCTCCAAGTTGGAGACAAGGTCTATTTGGATTCCTGTAACATGCCCCTGCATGTGCCTTGCAGAAAACTAGCTCACAGAAGAAGCAGACCACACAAGATCACCAAGCTCATTGGAGAAGTAGCCTTCAAGCTAGACCTATTCCCCACGTGGAAGATTCATAACATTTTCCACTGTGCCCTCTTGTTCAAAAAACACGGAAACTCCCTACCCCACCAGAAGATCAAGTCAAGCCCCCTGCCAATCTGGAAGGACCACTCAATTGAGTACAAAGTTGAATACATCCACAGCAACTGAGTCCACTACAAGACACCCCAGTACTACGTCAAGTGGGCAGGCTACCCTCCGGAAGAAAGCACCTGGGAACCCTTGAGCAATCTAACCAATGCCAAACAGGCCATCCAACAATACCTTGATAAGAAGGCCCTGAAAGGGGGGAATTTTGGGGGAAGAAGGGGATGATGTCAGGAATGACAATTTGGATGCTCCTAAATCTCAAAATACGGAACCAGAGTTGAACCCTGGACAAAACCCTTTGCAGACCTCCAGGCTCATAGGCTGGGAACACGACAACCTGCTACTAATTAAAGAAGTTGCTACCAGCCCACCAGGATCCAAACCCTTAGCTGTCCCGCAGGATTCTGCAAGTAAACCGCCAGTGCAAGATGCTGAGAATTCCCCCAAGGTGCCAATGCCTGACACTGGCGGTTTTCCCAGTGAAATAGACAAATCTCCCCCTGGGAATTATTCCAAACTCTCCCAAAGTCCCTAGGAAGGCACTGAACCTAAAGAGGCACCCAACATTTGAATCAATAAACAGAAGGATTTGAAGTCTTCTCACCCCAAAGCGGCCAGTGGCAGACTGCCAATGCCAAGCGCCACACTGCCATCTGAGACACCTGATGCCAATCCGCCTGAGTCCAGAAAACTAACAAGAAGTGAAGCCTGGCAGTGAGGGATAAATACCTGCCAGGCCAAGACCAAAACCCCATTGTAATTTTTAAATAAAGGTTATGAGATATTGGTTTTCCCAATTCTTGCCATATTTTATCTTTATAATCTGCCAGTTCACTTGAAGATCATCTGGTCCACCCGCCAACCCACCAGCTATGTACCGCCTGCCAGGTGCCCCCTTTGGTCCCGTTCACTTCATGGAGTATCCCCTAAAGCCCGAGTACAGAGACTATACCGCCAACAACATACTAGCCCAGGATCCCTTGGCCAGAATCACTGAGAGAACCAGATACAATTCAAGAAGGCCCTTGGTACATTACCAAACCCAGCCTGTTCAGAGATAAATACAACTTCCTCCCTGCCTACCAAATAGACATGGAGCCACCTGTCACCCTCAAGCCAATGCCCGCCTCCGCCGCCAAACTCCCACTGGACCATACCAACAAGCTTTTTGGAATTGTACATATAACTCTCACAGGAGTAATAGATACTATTGTCCCCGCCGCCGGTCTGTGGTTGTGGTTGGGCAAGTCAATGTCCTACCTCATTAAGTTAGTACCAATTCTTTGGTGGGCCCTGCCCACCCAGTCCGCAACCCGCCAGTTCCCAGACGCTAGCAAGCCAACCAGTCAGGGTTGGTTCCCTGACAGTGCCCAAGGAATAAAAGCTCCGACTTGAGGAACTTGCATTTGGAGGATTTAGCTTTTAGCTGGTTTTTCCAAAGGGTGTGGAGGATAGCAAAGAGGTGTTGGAGGTGTGTGGTTTGATCTTGACTGAAGACAATAATGTCGTCAAGGTACACAACCACAAATTTGCCAATCAGTTCCTCAAATGCTTTGTTCATCAGCATGGCAAAGGTGGAAGGAGTGTTGGTCATTCCAAAGTTCATGACACGATACTCAAACAACCCGTAGCGCATGCGGAAGGCAGTTTTTGCCTCATCCCCTGGTGCAATGCAGACCTGGTTGTACCCTGCAGTGAGATTGATCTTGCTAAAGACCTTTGTACCTGCGAGTGTATCAAACAGGTTGTCAATCAGCGGCAGGGGGTACTTGTTCTTAACCGTCACCTCATTTAGGGCGCGGTAGTCTGTGACCAGGCAAAGGGACTCGTCCTTCTTGACTACAAAGAAAACAGCTGCCCCATATGGAGAGAGCAAGGGGCAAATGAAGCCCTTATCAAGCATGTCCACAAGGTGCTGGCAGAGGGCCTCATCTTCCTTTGGTGTAAGGCAATATAATGGTTGTACTTTAGGTAACAATCCTTGGAGTTGCACAGCGTGCTGGATCTCCTGGGGAGGAGGTAGTTGTTCAAGTGTTTCACTGAACACGTCCTTGTACTCCTCAAGGAGTACAGCAAGCGCTGGTGATGGTGAAGAGGTCAAGGGAGGGACCACAGATGGTTCAGCGCGGATCACTTTGACTGAGCATTGATTAAAGTCTAGTTTCCCCCCTTGAAATTTTACAAGCCTGTCTCTGTTATTCTGACAAACACAGTATCATGGAGTAACTTGCTCATTTCTACCAAGTAGATCTGGAACCCCACCTCATTTCTATTGAGGGTGATGACAGAGGTATCCCAGTTGATGTAGGGACAGCTGTGCCAAAGTCAGTTGAGGCCAGCAATTACGTCGTGGCTGAGCCCTGCCATGATTGGCCCAGAGAGCTTAACCTGGATGTTCCCCATTCTTACGGAGAAGGGTACCGTCTCGTGGGTGATGGCAACTCTGCGGGAGTCAGCTACACATACTGCTTTGAATCTGCTGGGTACTCGGTCCAGTTGTTGGGAGTCGGCAAACGCCTGGTCCACCATAGTGTGATTGGCCCTGGTATCTATCAGTAATTTGTAGGTGTTCCCACGGATACGGAAGGGATAGGATAAGCGGGTTACTTTATTTGAGGAGTGGCTTGCTTGTAGGACGGGGTTGTCACTGTGGACTTGGAAGACGTCCAGGGTTTTGACTTCATGGATGTTGTAGTCACAGGGGTTCTTTGCGAGCAAGGATTGAGAGGTTGGGTCAGGTGGGGTTGCAGGGCCTCTTGTTGCTACAACCCCCAGGCTTTTCCCTGATTGTCAGGATTAACAATTTTTCCCCTCTGGAACCCCAGGCCCAGGAGCGGGAATTGAACCTGGAACCTGGATCCCCCCGGGCTGCCGGGCCTGTGGACCGCGAGCCGCCCGCCCTTATTTTTCTGGGTTTGAGCCCCTGCAAGCTGACGTTGAAGAAGATGACCCGCCCAGAAAAGTAGATTGAGCCGAGGAAAGTACTGCACTAAGTGAAGTACCAATCACGACACCTAATGGAGGTGACCCAGCAACTATTAGCCTTATGAGTTTGATGTCTTCACCAGCAACCAATCAAGAGCCAACCCAAGGAAGAGGCACCGGGCCGCGACTTGGCCCCATGACCTCAATGCTAAAGCAAGATAATCAGGTAGCTAAATTGGGAGCCGCGACCAATGAAAGAACTCCCAGGCCAAGCGCCATTTTGCTGCCTTTAGACCCAAGTCCCCAATTCCCCGGCCCTGCCCTTCACAATGCCCTGATAACCCCCCACAAAAAATGTTAAGTTTGGAGATGGGGTGCTATATAGACCCAAGGACCCCGCCCTCCCAACTTACTGCCATTTTGAAATAAAGGTTATGTTACTTTGGCTTATACAGCTATTACCGTATTTTGTATTTGCCGTCTATCAGTTCAGCTCAAGATCTCCTGCCCCACTGCCCGCAGTATTCCGTCCATTTGGTGTACCCTTTGGGCCTGTCCATTTCACCAAGTATTCTCTAAAACCCAAGTACAAGGACTACACGCCAGAGAAAATCCTCGAACTAGATCCATTAGCCCGCATCCAATCCGCCATCAGATACAACCGCCAAAGCCTTTGGATATTCTCTACACTCAAACTGTTTAGAGGAAAGTTCAACTATCTCCCAGCCTACAATATCTACATGGAATCACCAGTAACACCCAAACTGATGCCCGCTTCTTCGCCCGACTTACCAACTGACCATACCGACAAGCTTTTTGGTATAGTGTACATCACCCTCACAGGGGTGGTGGACACCATTATACCGGCCGCCGGCCCGTGGTCTTTGGTGGGGAAGTCCGCGTCCTACCTTCTCAAGTTAGCTCCTCTCTTGTGGTGGGCCCTGCCCGCAAGAAACCCGGCCCAAGTTATCCCCAAAAACGATGGGCCGGCCGCCTGAGACTGGATCCCTGACACTGATCCTCAATCTGCGCTAGCTGGAGCTCCCCCTCGTGGGGGCGTTTAGTCCCATTATCCTGCTGACGGGGCTGGCAGCGGCCCACTTGATTGTGGCCATTGCCAGGTGTTGTACAAGGTTGGGATGGAGAGTCACTGGTACGGCGGAAGCCCATTGAGGCCTGGTTGTTAGCCTCCACAATGGCCTTGTAGCAGTCATCAATGGAGGTCAGCGACCTACGGGGACCCACTTGCAGATATGAGGTTTTAACCCATTGATGATAAGCGTGAGTAGCATTGCATTTCCGTCAGTCACGGCTTTGGGGGTAGCAGCAAGAGCTTGTTGCCAGGCGGCAAGGAACTCAGGAACGGACCCAGTTTGTTTGATTGCTAGAAGAGGAGTTCCCACAACAATGGGGGAGAAGGTTTCGCTGTAGCGGGACTTTGCGGCGTCTCGGAATGCCGCCCAGGTAACGTCGAGTTCCTGACTGGCCCAGTTGGTGAACCACACGGTGGCGGGCCCCGTGAGGCAGCCAGACACAGTGGTGACCCACATGGGCTCAGGAACCTGACAGATACAGAGGCAAGTTTCAGTAGATTGGAGCCAACTGACAATGTCGGCCCCCTCAACGCCCCCCGCAAAGGATTCTAGCTGAAGGTTGAGCATGTGTTGGGACAGGTCTGACTGGGGCAGGGTGACACTGGCGTCACGCTGCCCAAGGCAGAGCCAATTGTACACGATTGTGAGAACTAGCTGGTCTTGATAGATGACATACCCGTCGGGATGTCCCCCTCGGGGATTGGCAGGAAAGTTTCTTGTTAGGGAGTAGCCATACGGCCCATACTCCGTCCTTTCTTAGGGGGAATTTTGTTTTAGGTAGGTCGTCAACCTACCGCTGCTACCACTGTTGCAGCTGAACCAATGAGGATTCAGTATTTGGAATTGGGGAAGACAACAGTCCTTTAGAAAGGACAGAATAATAAGAATAAGGTATTGTTTATTGTAGGATATTGTGATTAATATACTAAATGGGGAAGCCACAAGGCCACAAGGGGGTGGCATAGTGGGAAGTTCCATGTAAGGTTCAAAGCCGAGGAATAACTTGTGCGGGGATCAGCAAGTCGAATTGGTAATGCTCCTAATTAGGATGAAGTACCCGCCATTCGATAGTGCCATCAGATTAACCCATAACATTAGATATGTCAAGGGGTGACTCATTGAGCGCCCCCTTTGTATCGTAAGATACATTAGCAGGCGAGTCTGGAAACTCAGTTGCAACAGTTTTGATCGTGTGGAACTTATAGGATTGTGTATTATAGTCAATCAAAAGCATCTGTGGGGCTACAAATAAAAAGTACACAATTGGAATTACTAATATCAATTGTTAATCAAATGCTCATTGAAAATGTGCCGACTCCAAATACTTTGTATCTCTGGTTAGAAGATTAATTCCAGTTGAGATAGATATCTGAAAGATGAGCTTAATCATTTATTGTAGTAGTTTCGCAAGTTCAACCCTTTGTGCATTCTAAAATCCCAGCCACAGCCAAACTCTTTTGCTTATCTGAATCAGAAAACATTTGATATACTTCGTCTTTAGCATCTTTTCTGAGTGAAAGTTTAAAGCAATGCGGAATCAACGTCTCTAGACTGGAATCTGTAATATCTACTTGTGCACCGCCAAGATCTAAGCAGGAGACAGGATAACGGTCCTAAGAAGAATTAAGTTAAAACCTAAATGATAGTAACATCTAATTACCAAGGGATCTCTGTAAAAGTAGAGTGTTTCGCCCTTTAGAACAAACCATCTACGCTTCCAAAACTTAAAAATTAATGCATGTCCAAATAAAGCCCTTACGCAGCAACCACCACCCTGGATTGTAATATATCCTGAAAGCTGACTCCCCTAAAGAGAGTTAAACATGTTCTTCCAAAATACTTACCTCGCCTGCACCTTCGGTATGGTCAAACTGCATTCTAACAGACTCTCTATTCTTCCAAGCTTCTTGAATCTTTCGCTTAGCCTCAACTTCCAACAGGCCTTGGCTTTCCGGCAATTCCTGCTTTTGAGGTATTACTTCTGGTTTGGTGCTGCTTTGGATCTTGACAACTAAACTGTCTTCAGGAGAAGATCGCCCGACATCGATAATACTGGCTGTAACATCAGCAGAATTGAACAGCTGACTAGATTCGCCAATGGAATCTGAACCGATAGGGTGATCAAGTGTAGGTATTTTGGTGAAGGAGTTTGTTGCCGTTAAAACCTTGGCTTCACTTCTGGTGCTCTTAACGCTTTTAACACTTTTACCACTTTTTGGAGCATCGTTGGGTAGGATTATGCCCTTATTTGCAATATGTTGCTCGATTGTCTCTTGGGTCAGATTTTTCCATTTTATTTAAATAGACATGGACATCATGTTGCTAAAAGGATCAGATAAAAGAAAAACAAGCATAGGTTACGTCAAAGAATGAGGCTACCGTCCGCCCATGAACTACAGTCCGTGCTTAACTGGTTAGAAATAAGGAACATAAGCAATCTACCTCTCCTAACTCCACTAAAATGTTTTAGAATTCTTCTATGGACAAAATTATACCTGAGATTTTCGTCAACATATACAATATAAATAAGCTGATCTTTGTAGTGCAGTAAAGCATACAATATTGGGTCCGACATTTGCTCCCTTAGTTCATCGATTCCCCCGTGCCCTTTCTGATAGAGAAAGAGCTTTTCGCGAGTATCCATGTAGCCAAGCAAAAGCCTAACATCGTCAATATATACCGCTTTAAAGATTTTATGAAACACTGGTTGAAGGAATTCAATCGGAGCTGGGCTTGACGCCCATCAACGACAAAAAACATGCATATAAAACTGAGTAAAATATTACCATGATGCTTCGCCGTCAAGAACCTGCTTGTAGGCTTCGCTGATGGATGGATCGGAAATATCACAAGACATTATTGAAATACAATATAATTATTTAGGGATGATACGCTATGATTCAAGAGAAGTATAGTTGCAAAGGTCTGTCACAAAATATATTGCAGTTTGATTTTAAATGTCAGCAGGCTAAATGGAACTCCACAATTTATACACCAGAGCGAAACCTTATCCAATTGTTTGTGGACATTTGATTTAGCAATTTAAAACCACAGCATCGTGTAGACGATGTGATTCAACAGCGTGTAACCCACGCTGATGGTGGCAGCTAATTTGAGTAGAGCGATTCACTTGTGTGGTGGTTCAAGTTGGGCATTAGGAGGGGTTTACTTAATACATTAGCCTCAATAAATTGTATAGTAATAAAACTTAAACTATAATCAATATGCAGAACCCATACCCAGCGTGAGCTCTAACTGCTGCATAATTTCCGAACTAAAAGATGGGTTTTAAAGTAGTGGCGCAAATATTGAGTCGTGCTCAGCACCAACGTACTTTGTCATCTAAACATATAGCTCGATTGGCTTCATTTTAGAAATCTTATTATTCTAAATCAAGCCAGGGTAAAGCAAAGTGCCTTTTAAGCTCCAAGTCAGTACCTTAATTTTCACCACAAGTAATAAAGCCTAAAATAAAACTACCTTTTTTGAACTACTGCAGCAAAAAGTTAGAAGCCCTTCAGGGTTGCAGCTAGGGCTGCGTCGGATGGGAGGGCTTCTTTTCTAAAAAGAAGCCACCATCCAAAATCCGGAAACAATTTCAAGAAATCTTCTTTGAGAAGATTCTCTTGAAATCGTTTCATTTAAGAGCAAATCCGGAAGTTGAACTTCTGGTTTTTTTTGAAATAAAAATTGTATATTTTTTTCCTTCTCATTTAAAAATTTAAAATTTGGGTCATTATTTTAAAGATTAATCTGTTTCCTATTAACTGTGCTACTTTGCACTTTAAAATTTTGTTTTAATTTTCTTATCAATAAATTTAAATAATTACAACAATTTTAACAAAATATATCTTATTCAATCCTTATAATATAAAAACCTATATTAAAAATAAGCATTTTCTACTTACAGCTAAATTAAACTGAATTAAAAGCCAGTAACAATCTTAAATCATATACCATTACTTCTTGAAAGCTGATTAGTACAAAATGACATCATTCTAAAAAGATCAACATAAAAATACAATAAAAACTGATAGGATGCTTTTTGTTGAAAATTAAATTGCTGCCTAAAAACTTAGCTTTTTGCATATTTAAATAAATATTAGATAATTTTAGAGCCATTTATAAAAAAATCTAGTAAAAAGTTAAAAAACTAAAATTAAAACTAAACTTTTATTGAAATTTCAGTGATTTTATTTGGCATAAGTAATTTATTCTTAAGTTAAATTTTATAGGAAATATATAATAAGAACTTATAAGAGAGTAAAAGTTTTTCTTTTCAAAATCTTAAGTATTTAATCTTAATAAAATAGCTTTATACAGCTATTTAATAAAATTATATTTTTATACTGTATGCTAGAGATAATATATATATAATTCAAACATAAAAAAGAATGTACTGTAAATTCAGAACCTGAACATAAAAATGCGGGATTGTCAAATCCTTGGTGTCAGGATTTCTGGATATTGACTAATTAACGGTTTCAACAAAAATAATGCGGGCCGCGGGTTGTGGGAGCAGTGATCAAATCATATCCTGGCATCAACATACTTGTGCATTACAATTAATTAATGGTTTATGCAATTACTGCTCATTAATTAATCCACCTCAAACCACCACCTCAAACATGCTTCCCATAATAATTACTATTCTAAAACTAAATGAATCCTAGTACAAGAGGGCCGTCATATGAACCGTCATCTGCATTACATCTAGAAGAGTCCAACATGGTCTGGGCTGTCAGGCCAACCACTCTAAGATAAAAGGCTTTGAGCCTATTGTATTAGAGTAGCTCTGATTAAGTGAAATAATCATCTCCGTGAACTAGTAGCCAACCACTGGCTAGCTAGCCCTGGAAGTGGCCCAGGTAGACAGAAAGGATACCAATCTGTGGAAGATGTCAATTTAGCCTTCCATTAAAACCACCCCAAAAAGGCCGGGCCTCCTGCTGTGTCGCCCTAATGCTACTTCAGTCTCCTTTAGCGTCGTGAGCTAACTCAGATAAAACGCGGGCAGGCGGGCCGCCTTAAAGCCAGTCCATTAGAATAAAAGACTGATGATTTCTTAACAACTTGATGATTGATCCAAGTCTTATTTTCTCAATGTGATCCTCTCTTAAGTTCTATTAGTGGAGAGCAAAAGATGATACTGTTGTCATACAGTATAATTGTCTATAGTAAAATATAGAGACAAATCATGAACCTATATCCAGAAGTAGGAAGAACTGTCCCAAATCCTTTGGGCCCTGTCAGACTTACTACTTCTGATGGCAACAAAATATTCCAGGCCAAAGGTTACGCCAAAGTCACATGTTCTCTGTACTTTCCTAATGTTAGAAGACTTAGGATATCATCTGGTGGATGATAAAATACCATGGTCCGCAATTTTCTGACACTTGGTCCAAATTTTGAATCACTTTTGTGGGATGGCCTTTTTTTAATTAAATTGATTTTTTGTATTTTTATTTGAATATTTGAAAATGCAGGAACTCATAGACACTTTGCAAAGTTCAAGTCAAACTGCATATTTTCAATGGACAAAATGAATTAACTGGAATCAGATTTGAAGCGTTCAAATCCATCAGCCATTTTCATTAAGTTTACTATGTTTTTTGAAATTGCGGGATTGTCAAATCCAAGAACCAAATTTCAAATCACTTTTGAATGCCACTAGTAAACTCAGATATTAATTGCGGTAACTGGAATCCAAATTTAATGTACACTAAGCACACTAGGAAACACCAACCCAAATAAAGAAGCTCCACCACAACTAAAATCACACTAAAAATTCAATCTCAATAACCATAATTAGACATAAAAAGTTATTAAACTTTAAAATCATCCAAAACTGGAAAGGATACAATATTATTCACTTCAAATCATAGATATAAAAACTCTGCTACTATTCAAGGCTAAATCAAGAGAAAACAACTACCCACAACTAAACCAATAACTCCAAATAAATACATATTTAATCTAAAATATATTTTTTATTTTATTTTTATGGACCATCAATCGCATTCCCAACCCGCTCCTGCACCAGCCTGCAGGGCAGCCTGTCCACAAGGGCGTCCCAGAGGGTCCAAGAACAGACCCAGAACCCAACTAGAGGGGAGTCATGCTGATACACCGGCCTCCCAAGGTGTCAGTGCCAGCCAACCACCTCCCGCATCCTAAGCCAGAACTATCAGCTTGAATCCCAGGCAGAAGCCACTTTCAAGGCCTGCTACCAAAGTCTTCCACACCAGGGTCACCGGGAACACTGAGGTTACTTACACCTCCACCGTTTACCCAGTTGTCACCCAGCCCCGCACTCTTGACCCAAGAGTTGCTACTTTCTGCCCCCGCGTTTTTGATACCTCCTATCAGCCATTGGCCACAACTGAGGAGCCATCTGTGCCTGTGTCTTATGCCACCATTGACTGCGCCACTGCAAGCAAGCGTGATCCCACCTTCTACACAAAGGTCCCCATCCCCTGTGTTGAGCCCGGTAGCCAGGATGCCGTGGTACCTGCCAAGGGCTGGCATCAGTTGACGGATAGTGAGCGTGAAGCTCTCCTCAACTGCTTGAACAGGGGAATGGTGGTTCAGGATATTGCGTCCCAATTTTGGTGTCACAGCCAGATACATTGCCAACATCAATACCAAGTATGGCAACATTGGGCAAATTGCCAAATCCACCAAGGCTAAGCAGCAGCCCAAACTCCTTCAGCCCATTCATATTGATGCAATCAAGCAGTGGGTAGCCACAGATTGCCACCTGGACACACTTTCTGTCCAATTAATGCTCATCACAGAGTTCAGGCTTTCTGTTTCTAAAACCCTTGTTTACAAAGCAATGGTTGATTTGGGCTTCTCTTGGAAGGTGCTCGGAGTTTCTCTGTACAATAGGAATAGTGAAAAGACCATCGAGGATTGACACATTTATGCTGAGACATACCTGGCACTAAAGGAGACTGGGAATGTCCAGTTCTTCTATATCAACAAATCATCATTTTCCTCCTCACTCAGGTCTAGGCATGGGTGGGTTGAGAAGGGGTCCAAGGACGGTGTAGCCCATCATGCAGCTGTCCGTTCCCAGACCTATTCCATGGTTGCGCTTCTTGGTCCTCACAGGTTGGGCCAGTATCAGATGATTAAAGGCTCCCATAACAGCAGGACTGTGGTGATCCACATGTGTGCAGTTTTGCAGGCGAGGGTTGATTTGGCTTCAAATAAAGACAATATGCTAAAGAATGACAATGTGTGGTTAGCTAGCAATGTTGTAAACTGGTAGGTAACATAGGGCTACTAGGGGTAAGTGAGGTAAGCCTAGTAAGTAACTTGGTCTACTAGGAGAAGTGAGGTAACCCTAGTAGGTAACATGGTCTACTAGGGTAAGTAAGGGAAGCCTAGTAGGTAACATGGTCTACTAGGGTAAGTAAGGCCTGGCTGGTAGGTAACAAAGGACTACCAGAGGCAGTTGTTGCCTCCACCCAGCAGAAGATGTTGGCTGCTTTAGGCTATAGTGCTTCACCTAGCAGGAAACCGTGGCTGCGGGAGGGTGAAGACTGAAATAGCAATCAGGGAACTTTGTCTGTCTGGGGGGAGTAGGTTTGGACCCCTGGTGAGTAACGCGGGCTGCCAGGGAGGGGAAGAGCTCTGAGGGCTCAACATACCCTAATACACTTGCGGGAGGTCTGTGAGCAAGCACCCTGCCTAACAGACTGGCAGGGTGTCCTCGTTTATGCCCCTATGGGAGCTTTGGGGAAACCCAAAGTGAGCATTGGAGGGTATAGGCATTCTCAGAGGTGTCACCAAGGTGGCTTGCTTGGGGAAGCAAGCTGCAGAGCTTGGTGTGATCAGGCCTCTGGGAAGTAGAGCTGATTACTCTGCAACTGAAAGCCCAGACTTCATCACCTGGTTGAGTAAAGACAACACATAGACATAGATTTATGGTTGAATGGCCTAAGTGGATTGCCACTTGTGAGGACCCAGTCAAACGCCAGTTCAATGTAGACTCATGCCTGGGTCTACAAGTTCTGGTAATGGGGGCTGAGATAAAGAACTGAGGTGGTTCACGGAATTAGCAGAGAAAACTAGCAAGAGGGAATGTTTGGTCACAGTGAAGGCTAGTTGATGAACTGTTAATTCATATTGAATGGAATGAACCAAGATGGTTCAGTGTGTTAGAGGAACAAATGAGGTTCCTAGTAAGGATTGGGTGATGAACTGGTTAAGGATAAGCAGAAGGACAAGAATACATGATGAAGGACTAGCAGATCATGGTGTAGGATGGCCAAAGGACCAGAAGTTGGTGCTGAAGAACTGAAGAGCTGAGAGGATGACCTAGCTGGACTGAATACAGAGGCTGGAAGAGCTGGTTTAGTGACTTTTGAGAAGAAATTTGGATATAAAGAAGCAGTTAAAAGAATAATCAAATACTGCCTGATTATGATTAAAAACGGATTAAAAATCATATAAGGAAAAAAAGAGAAGAAAAAATAACCTATAGTTTGTTAGAACTATATGTTTTTTAGGAAAAAGATTAAAGAGAAAATGAATCAGAAAAGGAGCTGGAAGGAGAACAGAGAAACTGTGAGGACGAAAGAGCAAATTTCGCCAAAAACAACTAGGAAAGCAAAAGGACGAGCAACAGGCAGGTTCAAAGGTGCAAAATGTTGAAAGGAACACAGAGAAACGTTGAAAAATTGAAGGGTTGAAAATCGCCTAAGTAAAACATATGTGGAAGCGCTTGAGATTTGCCAGGGAAATGTAACAGGAATTACAGCAAAATTGTTCAAAACACGGAGCAGTTGTTTACCCGGAGCAAGACAGCTTTGAGTTCAAACTAGGATCAGGGACGGGTCATCTGGGGAAACTGTTTTAGCAAAACCGTTGAAGCAAGGCGTTTGATTGGCCACAACCTGGAGTCTACTTAATCAGTTTTTTAAGGGCTTTAACTTGAGAGTTAAAGCCTATAAATGGGGAGAAGAAGTGGAAAATTCAGGGCTTTCATTGGCTGAAGTAAGTTTAAAAGTTTAATATATTATAGGAGAAGAAAAACAGGATAGTTTAAGCTTTAAAGAACCAGAGTTCTAAGAGAGGTTTTTGGTCTGAAACAAGGGGCTATAAAAGGGAGAGCTATCTGAGACTCTTCAGGGACTGGATCAAGTGGATTACAAAGGCCATCAAAGCTACAGAAGGAGCAGAAGACCAAGGATAGAAATCCAGAGCTGGATCAGACCGCAGAAGATTAAAATTAAGACAACAGGGCCCACAACTAAGGTGCAGGAGCCCAAGACCAAGGAGCAGGAGTCAAAGACCAAGTACAAGGAGTCCAAATTATTGTTAAAATACTCCAAGTATTGGCACAAACCCTTTCTTATTCCCTACCCCAAGGCAATATCTCAGAAGGTTTCTAAGGGGATCTTCCTTCTGACAGAGAATAAAGCGCCTATTACAACCCCTATCTGAATTTCCCGTGTGAAAAGAGTATTTAAGTCTCATGAGTCAATTACCCCATATTTTCTATCCTAGCCCAGGGGATGAGGAATCCTATTGTCTAGGGTGCAGGAAGTTTGCCTCTAGTAAATCTTCCCAGGAGGAGTGGGAGAAGGTGACAAGACATTTGGAGATGTCAAATAGAGGAAGAGAGTTCATCAGAGAAGAGTTTGCAAGACTACTGCAGGATTGGTATCAGCCTACAGGAGGGCTGGCGCCTGCTGAAGTCCAGGTATACAGTGGAGACGCTTGCTTGGTGATTGGGAAGGTACTGGAGGAGTTTGCCCTTATGCAAGCCAAGTATAAACTTCTCACCAACCCTTCACCCCTGTTGGAGAATGACAACTCCTCCAAGCCGGTCCCTGGCTACGACCCAGGACACACTATGGGGACTGGTGACCAGGAACCCCACAGGGATCTTTCTTGATTTTCTCCAAGCCGCCAAGGAGTACCTTTGGATAAATTACAGCGGCACAACCAATGTTGTTGTTCTTGATAATGTTGGGCTCCACAAAGTGGATCTGGTTGTGTCTGAGTTCCCCCCATCAACAAAAATAGCCACACCTCCAGCCACCAACTTACCAATTGTCCAATGAGACTTCTCTTCCTCCTGCCATATTCCCCATTCCTGAATCCAATCAAGGAGGTGTTTGGTTGGATCAAGCATAAGGTAAACAAGGCCTTCCTCAGGACACTGAGTGTCAGGGCCAACCCAAAGCCTGGAACAGGGTTTGAACCCCTGCGCTCAGCCGCCAAGCAAAAACGAGGGCGGCCAAGAAAGCCCACTGGGGGATTTAAACCCCCAGCCACCCACCAGGGCGGGCAAGGGCCGCTTCAAACTGCCCTGGCCTATTTGGGCAGTTCAAAGCAACCTGAAGCCGGGTCCTGTCCTGGGGCCAGCTTTAATGCTGGCCCGGGGGAGCTTGCGGCTCCCAACGGCATTGGGGCACCAAGCCCCAATGCTACAATTGGGCTGGGTGCACCCAATGCTGTACTGAATCAGATCTGCTGCAGAATGCAACCAGCAGATCTGATAAAATTCAGATTTCTGCTGCTGCCACTGCAGTTAAACCTCCCACTGTTCCTTCCACCTCCAATCACCCCAGCTGCACTGATGTATTAATTGATAATCTTGCAGCTACTGGAGATGCTGTCAACACAACCAATAAATTGGTTGTTAACAGCACCTCAATTGAGCTGCAAGATTCAGAAATTCTTGTAGTCAATGACCAAGAGAAAATCAAGACTAAAAATACTAACCAATTATCCACCAGCCAACAGAATTCCCCTGCCCAGACCAAGTCACTCAAATTCCAACCCACACTTCCCAAGCCCCTTACCACTAAATCTCAGATGCCAGTGCCCAAGAGTTGGGACCCTAAAAGCCCTCAGAGATTAAGCAGTAAAACATTCCAAGGTAGACCAGATGAGTGGTATAAAACCCACTTTCCCCCACTTAATTCAAGTGCAGACAACGTCAAATAAAGTAAATGAATCTTTCAGTTTTGTTTGCTTTATTAGGATTTCAATTTATACACCACTTGAGCAGAAGTCAAACCCAAAGACTAGAGTACCACCCTAGACCTACACCAATGGACTATCAGCCAGGTCCAGATCCTGGAATGGCTGGCATTCCCTATGACTCTCCTGCTCCCCCCATCCCTCAGCCCTACGACCACAGTAGAGCTGAGATGGTCATCCTGACCATCCTCAGTCTGGCCAAAGTTGTCATTCTCAACCTTGGTGCCTACCACCCTTTAGCCATTAGATTGCTTTACCTAACCTGTTCAGCTCCATTCCTCTACTGGACCCTTGTTACCCGTTATCCAGATGGGTTAAGCTCTCCTTCAATGCCTTGGTACATGTTGGCCCCTGGCCATGACACTGAGGATCTATTCAATATTCTTGAGGTCAGCCAATTTGCAATGCCACCCAATGTGGTGGTGGCTTTCTATGAGCACTCGGGATCCTTCCTCCCAAAAGCCCTTGTGAGAGAGGGGGGCTAAACTAACTAAGTTTGGCTCCCATCCCAGTGAGACAAACCACCAGGATGCCGCCCAGTGTAGGACTGGGACAGCCGCTCAAAGGGGGGACCACAAGGACAACACTGGAGACATTTGAGGGAAATAGGCGTTCAGACCCATCAACACCAGTCCAGTGAGCAGCCAAGGGGTGCAGGTGGGAGTGAGAGGGGACACCACAGGGACCACACGTGGTACCAAATCATTTGGGGACAAGCTGAGGAGGGGAGGCATGGAAGACACATCCCCCTCAGAGGCAGACAAGGAGAGGTCTGCAATACCCAGTTCTAAGTCATCACACGCCAAACTCTTCACCACAGCCTCTCCAGAAAAGAGAAGGGCGCTGGGGAGATTCCAGAGACTGGTAGGCTCTTCACCCATAAGACGGGCAGAGGAGGAGATCTTTCCCCACAAGTCTGGGGAAGTAGACCACAAGAGCAGCAGAAATGGGGCCAAGGAAAATACCACAAATTTTGCAATAGGGAGTATCATCAGAAAAACCAGCACAAAATTTAAAGAAGGTTGGTACAAATTTCCAAACTTCAAACAATAAAAAATTGGTGGACCTGGGGACACACACAAAGAAAAACCAAGCAGGAGGCAGCAGGACAATTCTGGGGGCTTGGCGTTGAGCTCAGAAGGCGTTGAAAGCAATTAAAACAAAAGGCAGGCTCAAAAACCAAGAAATCAAAGGAAATTAAAGGTAAAAGAAGATTTTTATATTGATTTTAACTTCAAATTTAGGTTTTGAAAATGAGTTTTGAAAGCAAAACAGAAGACAACAACAGCTATACACTGGAGCCTGCTCAAGTGAAGCTAGAGGAGAGACCAAGTTTGAAACAGGACACAGGAAGGTAAGTGTAAAGGGTATAACTAACACTTTTAAAATTTTAGACGATAGAAACTCCAAGAAAAGGGGCCCCAATAATCAGTGTTTATTTGAAAAGTGAAGTGCAATAACCAAATTTATTAAATTGGAAAATAGACAAGCAGGGGACTGAAAGTCCCCTTGCTGTGTTAAAGGAATGGATTGCAATGAAGATGATCACATGACAGTTGAACCTAGATTCAATTGGCTGGGGGAAAAACTTTGCTGGATAGGGTCAGAGATACTGGAGGGTTTTACTGTAATTTCCGCGGCTCCACTAGATTGGCTGGAAGGCATCCCAACCATTTCAATTCATTTGATTTTCTGGTTGTTGATGTGGCATCCTTTGATTGGACGTTCCTGATAATTTTCAAGAGAGGACAGCACCATGATAACAAACAATCTAAATTGATCAGTGTTTCTTTGCAAGCCGGGACAATCAAAGCAGGGGGATCTGCAGGGTAGGCCAGAACAAATCTCTCATCAACAGTGTGGACTAAATCTTCTAGGGAATTTAATGGCTTGGCTGTTGTTTTTGGCCCTTTTTTGGTGCGGCAGGGGGAAACAGTTCAATCCAAGGCCAGAGGTGGTAGTGAATTTACAGCCCTGGCCTCTGAGCCAATCAGATAAATGGGTGCTCTGGGTTTTATTTAGTTTTAATTTTGTTTAGTTTATTTTTATTAGGACACAAAATTATTGTTTATATATAATGATGTGACGTTTGAATGTATTATATACATTTAAGAATACATAAAAAAGGTAAGTAAATTAATTATACTAAGTATGAGGACAAATATTTTTATTCTAATGCACTGAATATTATATTGAATGTTGCACTAACAAATGAATAAATTAAAAAAAGATAGAAATAGATTAGTTTATTTAAATAATTGTGAATTGTTGATGGTACTTTGGCTTTTTTAAGCCATAAATTGGACCTTGCATGTCATCATCTGATCCTTGTTATTTCAGTGCCACTATAGCCACACGACAGGACCACCAATGATTTTCATGTATTGCTTACTAATTAGTACTTAGGACGCAGGTCAAGTATATTGAATATGTTTACCAAATCACATTACAAGGGAAAGGTAATTCGAGTTCTAAACAATAATTTGTTAAGAACAACAGTGGAGCAGGCCACATGATGTGGATAAATTCAATTCTCAATGTTTATCTATGTGTTAAATAAACCTGTACTCAACAAGCTAATAAATAAAAACATTTTTAACTTAATTTTAATATTTGATGTGGTTGCAACTTTAACTAATGTCTTTTAATATACTTAGATATATTAATATTATAATTTAGATACTAAAATTTAAAACAAAAATTAAAATATTAAAATTATAATTATAAATTGTAAAAGTTAAATATTAAAGTTTAAATAATTGAAGTATACAATTTTATTAAATTGTGATTTATTCAATATCAAAATATTTGATATTAAAAATTTTAATATTGTAATATGTATTATTAAAATTTTATTATTAACTTTTAGATACTAAATATTTTTAATATTTAAATATGTAATATTTAAATTTTTATAGTAAAATTTTAATAGTACATATTTCAGAATTAAAAAATTTAGTATTAAAATATAAAAAGTAAAAAAAATAAATTTGCAAGGGGAAAATATTTATTGGGGGATGCTAACTGCAAAGGGATGTGATTATTCCTGGGAATTATACCCCAAATTTAAATTTTTGGCTAATGCATCTAATTGGATCCACGTACTCTTCTGTACGTGGTGGACAACCCTGGATGTGATTGCTAGAGAGGTGGCGCCCTGTACCCCAGTGGTTGCTGATTGTTTGATAAAAGGCAGGCAGGTGAGCAAATCAACTAGTAGGTTTTTTGGGGGGGGGGCACATAGTACCTGTATAGCGTTGCCAATGCAAATGAGTCATAGAAGACGTGCTTGACTGTCCTGTATCCCCATGGTGTCTTCTGGCAGTTGAGGACTATGCGGCAAATATCCATTTGAATAGGTACATCCTCCAACTTTTTGACGTTGGTTTTTAATATGCAGTGGAGGAGAATTCCCAGGTATACCGCAACATGGATTCTTTGCAAGGTATACTTTTCCAAGAACATGCATAATTTTTTGAATGTTTGTACTAACCTATTAATATAGGATGTTTGGTTAAACTTGAAGAGGGTTCAGGGGGCGCCTGACTTGAATCAGCCCCCCAGGCCTCAGCAAATGAAAGAATAAAGGTTTAAAATTATTCACGAGGACTGCATCCCCGACTTTATTTGATAGTGCCTTAAAAACTTCATTAAAAATTGCAGATTCCAAATATTCATTTCCTATTTGAAAGTTGGTTTTTATTAAATTCTTTTCATATTTGTTGATGTTTGTGAAGGGTGTCAGGATTAACAATTCTTCTCCTCTGGAACCCTAGGCCTCAGCAAATGAAATAAATAAAGGTTTAAAATTATTCACGAGGACTGCATCCCCAACTTTATTTGATAGTGCCTTAAAAACTTCATTAAAAATTGCAGATTTCAAATATTCATTTCCTATTTGAAAGTTGGTTTTTATTAAATTCTTTTCATATTTGTTGATGTCTGTGAAGGGTGTCAGGATTGACAATTCTCCTCCTCTGGAACCCCAGGCCCAAGAGCAGGAATCAAACCTGGAACCTGGATCCCCCTGGGCCGCCAGGCCTATGGACTGCGGGACCGCCCACCCAGATTTTTCTGGGGTCAAGCCCCTGCAAGCTGACGCTGAAAAATGATGGCCCATCCAGTGAAACAGATCAAGCCAAGGAAACTATTGCACCAAGTGGAGTGCCAATCACGACACCTAATGGAGGCGCCCAGGCAACAACTATTAGCTTCATGAGTTTGAGGTCTACACCAGCAACCAATCAAGAGCCAACCCAAGGAAGAGGCACTGGCCTGCAACCTGGCCCCATGACCACAGCACTAGAGCAAGATAATTAGGTAGCTAAATTGGGAGTCTTGACCAATGAAAGAACTCCCGGGCCAAGCACCATTTTGCTGCCTTTAGACCCAAGTACCCAATCCCCCCGGCCCTGCCTTTCCTAATGCCCTGATGACCCCCCATGGAAAATGTTAAGTTTGGAGGTGGGGTGCTATATAGACCCAAGGACCCCGCGTCCCAAACTTATTCCCATTTTTGAATAAAAGTTATGTTACTTTGGCTTATATAGCTATTACTGTATTTTGTATTTGCAGTCTATCAATTCAGTTCAAGATCTCCCAGCCCTCCTGCCCCACCGCCTGCAGTTTTCTGTCCACCTGGTGTACCCTTTGGGCCCGTCCACTTTACTGAGTATCCCTTGAAGCCCAAATACAAGGACTATATGCCAGAGAAAATCCTTGAACTTGACCCATTAGCCCGCATCCAATCTGCTATTAAATACAACCGCCAAGGCCTGTGGATATTTTCTACACTCAAACTGTTTAGAGGAAAGTTCAACTATCTCCCAGCCTACAATATCAACATGGAACCACCCGTAACACCCAAACCAATGCCAGGTTCTTCATCTGACCTTCCAACCAACCATACCAGCAAGCTTTTTGGTATAGTGTACATCACCCTCACAGGGGTGGTGGACACCATTGTACCGGCCGCCGGCCCATGGTCTTGGGTGGGGAAGTCCGCTTCCTACCTTCTAAAGTTAGCTCCTCTCTTGTGGTGGGCCCTGCCTGCAAAAACCCTGGCCCAAGTTACCCCCAAAAACGGCGGGCCAGCCACCCAAGACTGGATCCCTGACA